>PVJS01015438.1:0-32437 GCA_004027185.1 Glis glis
GGCGGCGGCGGCAGCAGAGGCGGCGGCGGCGAGGCCCCCATGGGCCGTCGGCGGGCCTCAGCCGCGGCCTCCACTTGTCCGCACGCCGGCGGGATGGCGCCCGGGCCCCGGCGGAGCCGCGCTAGCGGAGGCCTGCTGCCGCGCTGCTGAGGCGAGCCCGCCACACTCCCCTCCCCCTCCGTCCTCGAGCCCCCGCACCTCGCCCCTTCCCCACCCCCTCCTCCGTCGCGGTCCCCGGCGCCGCTCCGGACCACTATGACCATGAGATCCGCAGTGTTCAAGGCGGCCGCGGCCCCTGCCGGCGGCAACCCTGAGCAGCGACTGGACTACGAACGGGCTGCGGCGCTGGGCGGGCCCGAGGAAGAGCCCGGGGCGGCCGAAGCCCACTTCCTCCCCCGGCACCGTAAGCTCAAGGAGCCGGGACCCCCGCTGGCCTCCTCCCAGGGCGGGAGCCCCGCGCCCTCCCCGGCCGGCTGCGGCGGCAAGGGCCGGGGATTGTTATTCCCGGCCGGGGCCGCCCCGGGGCAGCAGGAAGAGAGCTGGGGCGGTTCGGTACCCTTGCCCTGTCCGCCCCCGGCCACCAAACAAGCGGGCATTGGGGGGGGAGCCAGCCGCGGCCGGCACCGGCTGCAGCCCTCGGCCCAAGTATCAGGCGGTGCTGCCCATTCAGACGGGCTCTCTCGTGGCGGCGGCCAAAGAGCCTACGCCCTGGGCTGGGGACAAGGGTGGGGCGGCCCCCCCAGCTGCCACCGCCTCGGACCCGGCGGGACCCCCACTACCTCTGCCCGGGCCGCCACCCCTCGCGCCCACCGCCGCCGCCGGGACCCTGGCGGCCAGCGAGGGCAGATGGAAGAGTATGAGGAAGAGCCCTCTCGGGGGTGGCGGCGGCTCGGGAGCCTCCAGTCAGGCCGCCTGCCTCAAACAGATCCTTCTGCTGCAATTGGACCTCATCGAACAGCAGCAGCAGCAACTGCAGGCCAAGGAAAAGGAGATCGAGGAGCTCAAGTCTGAAAGAGACACGCTCCTTGCTCGGATTGAACGTATGGAAAGGCGGATGGAGCTGGTAAAGAAGGATAACGAGAAAGAAAGGCACAAGCTGTTTCAGGGCTATGAAACTGAAGAGAGAGAGGAAACAGAACTATCTGAGAAAATTAAACTGGATTGCCAGCCGGAGCTTTCTGAGACATCCCAGACTCTGCCCCCCAAGCCTTTCTCATGTGGGCGGAGTGGAAAGGGACACAAAAGGAAAACCCCATTTGGAAGTACAGAAAGAAAGACTCCTGTTAAAAAGCTGGCTCCTGAATTTTCAAAAGTCAAAACAAAAACTCCTAAGCACTCTCCCATTAAAGAGGACCCCTGTGGTTCCTTATCTGAAACTGTTTGTAAACGCGAATTGAGGAGCCAAGAAATCCCAGAAAAGCCCCGGTCTTCAGTGGACACCTTACCAAGACTCTCCACTCCCCAAAAGGGACCCAGCACCCATCCCAAGGAGAAAACCTTCTCAAGTGAGATAGAAGATTTGCCGTACCTTTCTACCACAGAAATGTATTTGTGTCGTTGGCACCAGCCTCCCCCATCACCGTTACCATTACGGGAATCCTCTCCAAAGAAGGAGGAGACTGTAGCAAGGTGTCTGATGCCATCAAGTGTTGCAGGAGAAACTTCAGTCTTGGCTGTTCCTTCTTGGAGGGACCATTCAGTAGAGCCACTAAGGGACCCAAATCCATCAGACCTTTTGGAGAACCTGGATGACAGTGTGTTTTCAAAGCGGCATGCAAAACTGGAGCTGGATGAAAAGAGAAGGAAAAGATGGGATATTCAGAGGATCAGGGAACAAAGAATTTTACAGCGACTGCAGCTCAGAATGTATAAAAAGAAAGGAATTCAGGAATCTGAGCCTGAGGTTACCTCATTTTTCCCTGAGCCAGATGATGTTGAAAGTTTGATGATTACCCCTTTCTTGCCTGTTGTAGCATTTGGACGACCATTACCAAAATTAACTCCACAGAATTTTGAGCTGCCCTGGTTGGATGAGCGTAGCCGATGCAGGTTGGAGATCCAGAAGAAGCAAACACCTCACCGGACCTGTAGGAAATAGCTATGCTGGCAAGAACCCTCTGTCTTCAGATAGTTGTAGCATGCCATTCCCAGAGAGTGGCAGAGACCTGTATATGTGACCTATGTCCTCATGTATGTTATTCTGATATTGCCCTTTCATACTCCCTTGATTTTAGTTTTGTTTTCATCACTCTGATTTCACAAAAACTCTTTCATTGGGCTAGTTGTGAATTATGGAGGGTGATTGGAATTTCTTTTCCCTTTTGGGGGAAATGAGCTCTTAAGCTAAATCTGTATGATGGGTCTACTTCTACACATTTGCCTGCGTTAAAGGGGTACAAGAGCTTTCTTCATTAGACATGTGTAAGATGAAGCAATCCCTGCCTTTAGGAGCTGTGCCTGCCTGGCACTCTTCTTGCCCTGGTATACCTTCCCTATAGTTTGGGTGTAGTGCTTTTTACCATAAAACAAAACAAAAAACCTCACCATGAGCTTTAGGACCAGATGAAGAATAACAAATGAAGTGATGAAGCAAGTCATCTTCACAGAGTAGGGAAGAGATTGGAGCTTTGATAGATAAATATCTGAAAAGGTAGTTGTTCCCTTAAAACTATTCTGTGATATAGCCATGTGGGGAAGGATATTTGACTGATTATTTTCTTAGTTTGGGTAACTAAAGATTTCCCCCATGTGTCAAAAAATAAAACCCTTGAAAAAAAGAATGAGGAGTTAGTTTTAGACAAGTTGCAGAGCTAAACAAAAGCAGTTGTCATTTGGGGATGGCATGCCAGAACCTGTATAGATGTCCTTGTGTCACATCACTCCTCAAGTATTCGTTAGTTGGGCTTTACCCTTTTAGCTGAACTCTTGGTGGTGGGGTAGAGATTTAGGGAGGGTGGGGGGAGGGCTTGGAAATATGTGCTTCCTTTGGCTGGCAAATGTCTACATCTTGAAACAAACAGATGTACCTAATGAGCTTCTCCATTCATTTTGTGAAAATAGATGTGTATGTGTACCATCTTGGTCCCTCTCCCTTGCCCCCGTTTTGTTAAAAAATTTCAGGATAGCACTCCCGGGCCACTTTGGTCTCAATGTAAGATCCCTGTTAACTATCTGGAAGGAAAATAGAGCCAAGACCTCTGGTCTTAAATATATAGGAATTGCCTTTCATTAGTCTTCAGGACTATTGTGTGAAAACAAGTAGGGGTCTAATCTCCTAGAAGGTAGGGGCTTTTATCCGTGCAGAGAATATGTCCCCAGTTTATTAGCACTTTTAGAGGAGAAGCCAAGGTATGTAGGGTGTGTGGCCGGCCCATCAGTGGAGCATAAGGGAGAACCGGATACCATTGTAGGAAGAGAAGAAAAGTTCCTCAGAAGCCTCCCACTGCTAAAGTTTTTAGTGAGATGTTCATCTGTGCTCCCTGGGTTTGACTTTGAAAGGAATTATTCCGGCAGCACATGTAGTATACTTGGATGATCTTGCTGCTCTTATTTCTCCTTTTTGTGTGTGTGTGTGGCTATGGGTTTTCATTTGTAACTCCATCTGCTTAGGAGAATGGGCTCTATATAAGGGAACCTGCTGTAAACTTCATTGCAGCAAGGATGTAGAGAGAAATAGGACTTATTCTACTAGGGGCTCTCATCTCACATCTTAAGGAAAAGGAGATTTCTAGAAAAACTAGGCCAGATTTTCTTCTCCATTATTTTAATGTGGCAAGCTGTTTAGTGTTCCTACTCTGACCTATGTTATGTTCCTTTATAATGTGCCCAAAAGAGGAAAAAATACCCCAATCAGTGTCTCTTTACTTTTTTCCTTGTTCCCTCTCAGTTTCTTCTTGATTTCAGCATTTGTCAGATTCCTAATTTGGGGTATGGGTTAGCAAATATAACCTTTATAATTCTGCCCTACACAGGGGACTCCTCAGATACTGAACTTTTGTTAGACTGAGAGGAATCCATGAGGTGCTATCTGGCCAGATTCATGTGGATTCTGTTTCCTTGGTTCTCCCTTTCCCTGAGGACCTCTTATTTTACTGTCCTCTCTTCTAGATCATATCCTTTGATTTGGATATGTTGAGGTTCATTGAGGAGGTTGGAGTAGAGTTCCAAGAGTGAAATTACAGTGTGTTAGAATGTGGGGGGAAATTAGTCTTATTTTTCCCTACATGGGATACAACACTGTGAAATTTGTCTTCAACCGAAGGCCCTGCAATTCTCCTAAAACATAGTTTTGTTTCTTTAACAAAATTTAAGCTAGTGTTAATAAATTAAAAAGAGAAATTGCTTGTCTGTCCACTTCAGCTTTGTTTTATGCCCATTTCATATTGTCTGTGTTGTAATTCATACTTTTGATACCATTTCTGATGTGTAAAATTGGTTGTCTTGTAAATATCTTATAAAGAGTTCAATTGTAAATAAAACTATTGTGGCTGTTAAAAAAAATAATAATAAAAAAATAAAAGAGCAAACCTAAGGATAATAGGCATAGAAGAGGGAATAGAAGCTGAAACTAAAGGAATCAATAATCTATTCACAGTGGTAATATTAGAAAATTTTCCAAACATAGAAAGAGAGGTCAACACACAGGTACAGGAAACATATAGAACCCCTAATAGACAAGATCAGAGAAGAGGTTCACCATGCCACATAATAATCAAATTGACTACTGTAGAGACCAAGGAGAGAATCTTAAAGTCAAGCAAGAGTAAAGGACCAAGTAACATTCAGAGGCAAACCAATAAGAATCACTCCCGACCTTCCAAACCAAGTCATGAAAGTCAGGAGGGCCAGGAGCAACATATTCCAAACTCTGGAAAAAAAACAACTTCCAGCCAAGATTTATCTACCCAGCAAAAATATCTATCAAATTTGATGGGGAAATAAAAACCTTCCGTGACAAATAGAAGCTGAAAGACTTTGTCTTCCAAACCAGCACTAGAGAAAATACTCAAAGAGATTAATTAGAAAGAAGAAATAATAAGGAAATGCCAGAACCAGCGAAACAGTGATTTGCATCAAACAAACAACTACGCATAGAACAAACACTACCTCAAACAGAAATTAAATCTCAAAATGCTAGGAATTAAAATCCATCTCTCAATAATCACGCTGAATATAAATGGCCTCAACTCCCCAATCAAAAGACATAAGGTGGCAAAATGGATTAAAAATCACAATCCATCTATATACTGCCTGCAAGAAACACACCTTACAAGTAAAGATACACACAAACTAAAGGTTAAGGGATGGAGCAAGGTAATCCACATTAATGGAACTCGAAAACAAGCAGTAGCAATTATGATATCAGACAAATTAGACTTCAAACCTAAATTTATCAGAAGAGACAAAGAAGGTCATTTCTTACTGGTAACAGGAACAATCCAGCAAAAGCATATAACAATAGTCAACATTTATGCCCCAAACATAGGTGCAACCACTTTCAAAAAACAAACTCTTCATGACATTAAATCATACATAGATCCCAATTCAATAATATTGGGAGACTTCAACACACCTCTAACCCTACTAGATTGACAAAAGGTCAGTAAAGATGCCTCAGAACTAAGGAACACCATAAACCAAATGGACCTAGTAGAAATATACATAATATTCCACTCAACTACAGCTGAATTCACATTTTTTTCAACTGCTCATGGAACCTTCTCTAAAATAGACCATATCCTAGGCTACAAAGTGAGTACCAGCAAGTTAAAAAAATGTGACATAATCCCCTGCGTCTTTTCAGACCATAATGGAATGAAATTAGAAATCAACTATAAAAAGACCCAGAGAAACCTCATAACACGTGGAGACTGAACACCAGACTGCTGAATGAGGAATGGGTCAGAGAAAAAATAAGGGGAGAAATTAAGAAATTCCTAGAAACAAATGAAAACAGAGACACAACATATCAAAATCTCTGGGACACCCTGATGGCAGTATTAAGAGGAAAATTCATAGCACTGAGTGCCCACATAAGAAGAACAGAAAATCACCAAATAAATAACCTAATGACACACCTCAAAGCCCTTGAAAAACAGGAACAGTCTAACCCCAAAGCCAGTAGAAGACAGGAAATTATTAAAATCAGAGCAGAAATCAATGAAGTAGAGAATAAAAAAAATACAAAAAATCAACAAAACTAAAAGCTGGTTCCTTGAAAAAATAAACAAGATAGCTAAACCACTAGCCAACCTAACCAAAAGAAAGAGAGAATCAACCCAAATTACTAAAATAAGAGATGAAAAAGGTAATATTGCCACCGACCGCATGGAAATCCAGAGGATGATCAGAAACTGCTATGAAAAACTATACTCCAACAAAATGGAAAACCTACA
The DNA here is from genome assembly GCA_004027185.1 of Glis glis. Taxonomy (NCBI): domain Eukaryota; kingdom Metazoa; phylum Chordata; class Mammalia; order Rodentia; family Gliridae; genus Glis; species Glis glis. The sequence goes on from PVJS01015438.1 coordinate 6,396, forward strand.
AGAAATAGATAAATTTCTAGACACATACAACCTTCCTAAGTTGAATTAGGAAGATACAGAAAATTTAAATCGACCAATAGCAATCAAAGAGATTGAAGCAGCAATAAGGAGCCTACCATCAAAGAAAAGCCCAGGTCCAGATGGTTTCCCAAGTGAATTTTATAAAACCTTTATAGAATAACTAATCCCAATACTGCTCAATCTATTCCATGAAATAGAAAGAAACGAGACTCTCCCAAATACATTCTGTGAAGCCAATCTCACAGTGATACCAAAACCAAATAAAGACAGCTCAAGAAAAGAAAACTACAGATTTATATTGTTGATGAACTTAGGCGCAAAACTTCTAAACAAAATACTATCAACACTCATTCAAAACCACATCACAAAAATCATACATCATGACCAAGTCTGGTTCATCCCACGATGCAAGGCTGGTTCAACATAAGAAAAACAAACCATGCAGTCCACCACATAAACAGAACTAAAGACAAAAATCACATGATCATTTCAATAGACGCTGAAAAAAGCATTTGACAAAATCCAACACCTATTCATGATAAGTACACTGCAGAGAATCGGAATAGAAGGAACACACCTCAATAGAAGGAACATCATAAAGGCAATATACAATAGGCCCACAGCCAACATCATACTGAATGTGGAAAAACTTTGAGAGTTCCCCTTAAAAACAGGAACAAGACAAGGATATCCGCTGTCACCACTCCTTTTCAATATAGTACTTGAAACTCTAGCCATAGCAATAAGGCAAGAGAAAGAAATAAAAGGAGTACAAATAGGAAAAGAGGATCTGAAACTATCTCTATTTGCAGATGACATGATATTATACTTAGAACATCCAGCAAACTCAACTAAAAGGCTCATAGAACTAATCAACAAATTCAGCAAAGTGTCTAGATACAAAATCAATCTTAAAAAATCAGAAGCTTTTCTGTATGCCAACCATAAATCCACTGAAAAAGAAATCCAGAAGACATTTCCACTCACAATATCCCCCAAAACAATAAAATACTTGGGAATAAACCTAACCAAGGAGGTAAAAGACCTCTACAAGGAAAATTATAAAACATTGAAAAAAGAAATTGAAGAGGATCTTAGAAGATGGAAAGATCTCCCATGCTCTTGGGTAGGCAGAATAAAATGGCCATTCTTCCAAAAGTGATCTACAGATTCAATGCAATACCCATGAAATTACCAAAGTCATTCTTCACTGACATAGAAAAATCTGTCCTTAAATTCATTTGGAACAACAAAAAACCCAGAATAGCCAAAGTAGTTCTCAGCAACAAGAACCATGCAGGAGGCATCATAATACCTGACTTCAAACTATACTACAAAGCCATAGAAATAAAAACAGCATGGTATTGGCACAAAAGCAAACACAGAGACCAATGGAGCAGAATAGAAGACTCCGAAACAAACCCACACACCTACAGCCAATTGATTTTTGACAAAGGAGCTAAAAACATCCACTGGAAAAAAAGATAGCCTCTTCAACATATGGTGCTGGCAAAACTGGCTAACCATATGCAGAAAAATAGAAATAAACCCCACTTTCTCACCTTGTACAAGAGTCAATTCAAGATGGATCGAAGACCTAAAAATCAGACCAGAGACCTTGCAGCTACTTGAAGAGGACATAGGTCCAACTCTTCAACACATAGGCACAGGTAAAGACTTCCTCAACAAGACCCCAAAGGCACAGGAAATTAAAATGAGGATCAATACGTGGGATTGCATTAAACCAAAGAGCTTTTGTGCAACAAAGGAAACAATCAAGAACCTCAACAGAGCTGACAGAATGGGAGAAGATTTTTGCCAGCTCCTCCTCTGATAGAGGACTAATATCTAGAATATACACATAACTTAAAAAAACCACCACTAAAAAAAAATTAATCTAATCAATAAATGGGCAAATGGACTAAATAGACACTTCACAGAAGAAGAAATACAAATGGACAATAAATGTATGAAACAATGTTCAACATCATTAGCAGAGAGATGCAAATGAAAACTACCCTGAGATTTCACCTAACGCCAATTAGAATGGCAATCATTAAAAACACAAACAACAACAAATGCTGGCGAGGATGTGGAGAAGTAGGAACCCTAATACACTGTTGGTGGGATTGCAAATTAGTGCAACCACTTTGGAAAACACTGTGGAGGATCCTCAGAAGAATGGGAATGAACCTACCGTATGACCCAGCAATACCACTTCTAGGCATCTACCCAAAAGAACTGAAACCAAACTACCAGACTAATGCATGTGTATCTATGTTTACAGCTGCACAATTCACAATTGCCAAACTTTGGAACCAGCCAAGGTGTCCATCAACAGATGAATGGATTACAAGACTATGGGATATGTACACAATAGAATTTTACGCAACCATAAAGAAGAACAAAATTACATCATTTGCAGGGAAATGGAGGGAACTGGAGTACATTATGCTAAGTGAGATTAGTCAGTCACAAAGAGTGAAAAGTCCGATGTTCTCCCTAATATGTGGAAGCTAGGGAGAATGGGACTTAGAAGGGACTCCAGACAAAGAAGGAGAAAACTTTAGTTGAGCAAAGAAGGTGACCTAACTGAGGGAGACGGGAGGGGGGAAGAGGGAAATACACTAATTCCCACAATGTATATGCACAAACTTATCAGAGTCAATCACTATGCTGAGCACAGAAAGGAGGGAAGGGGGAGGGAATAGGGTGGGATTTGAGGGAGGGCTAAATGAGCAATGTGTGCATGCATGCTTCTGATACCCTGACACTTATCAAAATGTACAACTACAATGTACCAATAAATGAAATGAAATTTAAATTTTTTTTTAAAAAGAAAAATTCCTGCCAGGCCTGGTGGCGCACACTTGTAATCCCAGTACTTTGGGAGGCGGAGACCGGAGGATCCGGGTTCGCGGCCAGCCTCAGCTCTCTCGCTCTCTCCCTGTCTCTCTCTCTCTCTCCTCAGTGAGGCCCTCCACAACTTCGTGAGACCCAGTTTCAAAATAAAGTATAAAAAATAGGGCCGGGGGTGTAGCGCGGAGGTAGAACGCCCCTGCGTTCAATCCCCGGTACCGCAAAAAAAAAAAAATTCCTATTTTGGGGGGTAACAGGTATTTTAGACCAAGATGGAAATATGTGGCAGATATTGTTGACCGCTCCTTCCACAGTCAAGACATCCCAAACTGTGATGCTCTTTTTCACTCAGTCTGGGACTGCATTCAGGTTCATTTTTACATTGCCACCAAGTCTGATCACAGTTGCTGTGCAGGATGAAAGCCATTTGCTAACTCTGTTGTTGCCAGTAAGTGGTGAGATCCTGTAGTATGTATTTCTTTCATGAATGAGGTTAGCTTTGTGGTTCTGAAGCACAGAGGTGTAACTCATGGACCTTGATTCTCTCATTTCATGAGAGGAAGAGAAGAAAGAAGATTTGGGGTCTTTAAATCCATGACTTGGAACTAACTCTTCTTCACTGAGACATGAATGTAGAGATTCCAGTAGGCGAATGGATTCCAGAAATGTCTACTTCAGTTATCAAACACATATCTACTCAAGCATTGATTTCACTTGAAGCCACAACTACAGCTTTCAAGAATGAATGTTGACTGAGCAACACACGCATGAACCCTTCTGGGCCTCACTTTCCATAGCTATAAAATAGAAATTTGGGACTTGAGTGTCTCGTTGCTCTTACTCTTGCCTGTCTGACTTAGGTAGGGAAAATGCCCAGTGAAGGATTAGCCATTGTTGTAGTTTGGCTATAGAATGTCTCCTGTACAAGTTCATATATTGGCAATGCAAAAATGTTCAGAGGTGAAATAATTGAACCATGAGGGTTCTGATCTCATCTGTGGATAAACCCTTTGATGGCTTAATAATTTGAGTGGATTTTTTGAGTAACATAGGCAGGTGGGGCATGGCTGGAGGACACAAGTCATTATGGGTATGGTCTTGGGACTATATATGTCCACAGGCTCCCTCCTCTCGCTCTCTCTGCTTCCGGCCTCCATGGTGTGAGAGCAGCGTCTCTCCGCATACCCTGCTGCCATTTATGCTTGGGAGCCAGCCCTCTGGACTGAAACCTCCAAAATCGTGAGCCCCCATGACTCTTTCTTCCTCTAAGTTTTGTGTGTCAGGTATTTAGATCCTGACGCTGGGAATGCAGACTGAAATGGCCATGCCGAGCAGACCCAACCTAACTAGATCCATTGTCTTAGGTAAGACGGATGCAGTTTCTTTTGTCCTGGTTTACAACCATTTTTTTCTGTATGGAGGTCAAAACAGTGCCAGCAGCTCTTGAGGGCAAGGCCAGTGCCCGTGCCACCCACTTTGGTGGCCCTGGTCTAAAGCGGCACCCCACAGGTCTCTATTTTTTAGAGCAGCAGCATTCAGGCCTCCCTGAGGCACATAAACCTTTTTGCAGCCTTCAGTTAAATATTTGTTTTGGCCACCAAGGTCTAAGACTAATATTTCTCACAGTATTCATTTATGGTGTATTAACACTGATTTTTAAAATAACTTTTATTGGAGTTTTTATTTTAAGAGCAATACATCTTCATTATTCAACAATTAAAATAGAAACAAAAAGAAGTGTCCAATCCTAAAATAATCCATGCAAATACCTTTTCACTAAACATTAATACACATTTTTATGTTTTTTTATCTAAAATGAAGCATACTCTATATACTACTTGTAACTTTTTCACTTAATGATATATAGCAAATATCTTTCCATGTGTCTACATAATCTTCTACAATTTCATTTTAATGCCTGCATTGGCAAGAGATATCATTATTCAACTAATTATCTAAAATTGGACTTTTAGGTTCTTTGCAATCTTTTGCAACTATAGAAAATAGATATGAGCCAGGCATGATGGCACATGCCTATAATCCCAGTACTTGGGAGGCTGAGTCAGGAGGATCACAGGTCCAAAGTCAGCCTCAGCAATTTAGTGAGGTTCTCAGCAACTTAGCAAGACCCTGTTTCAAAATAGTTGAGCATATACTTAACGATTTGATAGCTGACATGCAATAAAGAATATATAAAGTCCAAAATTTTATGTTTTGTTATACATATATACTTGTGAAACCATTACCACAATCAACATAATGAACATATTCATGCTCCCCAAAAGTTTCCTCTACCCCTTTGTAAGCACTCCCTCACACCCCTTACCACCACTACTCCCACCCCAACCAATCACTGATTTGCTCTCTATCAGTGTAGGGTAGATTGCATTTTCTAGAATGTTACATAAAAGGAATATTACTGTCGGGGCTTCTTTCACTCAGATATTATTTTGAGACTCATCTATATTGTAACATATATCAATAGAGCATTTTATTGCTAATTAATATTCCATTGTATAGATATACTGCAGTTCTTTTAACCATTCATTCATCAGTTACAGGACAGGATGGTAGTTTCTAGTTTCTAATCAGCACAAATAAGGCTGCTATAAAAATTCCTGTACTAGTGATTAAATAGCTAGGACTAACAAGGCTGGATGATATGGCAGGTGTATGATTAACATTTTAAGAAACAGCCTTACTGTTTTACAAAGCAGTTGTTATTACTTCACATTGACATGCCACCAGCAGCATGGAATTCTAGATTCTCCACATCTTCACCAAAACTTGCTCTAATTGATCCTTTTAGTTTCAGACTACATGTAGAGTGATTTCTCGATGTGATCTTAATTTGTATTTTCCTAATAATTAATAGTGTTGAATATCTTTCATATGCTTATTTGCCACTATATTTCTTGGTTAAAATGTCCACTTAATTTTTTGCCCTGTTTTTTTATTAGGTTGTTTACTTGTTGGATTTTGAGAGTTCTTTATATACTTTGAATACAAGTCTTTGGTCAGATGTATGATTTTCAAATATTTTGTCCCCGTCAGTGGCTGTCTTTTCATTCCCTTAACAGTGTTCTTCAAGGAATAGAAGATTTTGATTTTGCTGAAGTTCTTCTTCTTAATTTTTCCCCTCTCATGGATCATTCTTTCAGTGTTGTATTTAAGAAATCTTTGCCTAACCCAAGGTCTCACAGATTTTCTCCCATTTTCTTTTAGAAGTCTTACAGATTTAGGTTTTATAAGCTAGGTCTATGATTTATTTTGAGTTACTTTTGTATACAATGTGAGTTGTGTTTTGAAGTTTGCTTTTGTGAGTATAGGTAGCCAACCTCTCTGCTACTATGGTTGAAAGGATTATCCTTTCTCCGCTGAGTAACCTTTGTGCCTAGTAGTTGTCTCTATTTCATTGATACGTCTGTGACTTTACACCAAAGCCACCTTCTACCCATCATAAGGTTTTCTGTCTGGTTGGTGGGAAAGGTACTATTTCCTGCTCTGTATGAGCACCAGACACTGGTCCCATAGAGCCAGGATGGCAACAGCCTTTTCTCACGCTGTGTGATTTACCAATTAATTCTCTGGGGTAATGCTTGACCCTGCCTCTGGTAGTTTTTACATGCATGTACTGATCTGAACTCTGCTGAAAGTACAGATATACAGAAACCACTTGTTTTTATAAATAAAATTTTATTGTAACAGCCACACCTATCCGGTTTCCTATGTAATGTCTGTGGCTGCATGCACACCCTGGGAGCGAGTTGAGTACTGGCAACAGAGGCCCTATGGCCACAAGCCTAGTATATTCTCTATCTGGGCCTGTCCAGAACACGTTTGCTAACCCTTCATCCCTCCACCTTGTTAGGAAGGATACTGAGGTGATCACACATCCTGTGCACAAGGGTCACACTCTTCCCACTATAGCACCGTGCCTTAGCACTGAGCTGGGCCTTCTCCATGAGGTCAGAGACCTAGAAAGATAATAAATAAATAAATAAATAAATAAATAAATAAATAAATAAATAAATAAATACGAACCTGCAGGTGTCAAGAAAACTTGTATTCCAAATGCCCTTGATTTTTATCAGCCTCAGGTAGCTCCAGCAACAAAATACATAATTATATGTGGCCTAAGAAAATCAGTTCAGTACTTTTCTGAGCATGTTTTAAATCCAGAACCCAAGGACGAGTGTCTGAGAGATTATACACATGGGGTCTGGCTGGCCCCTCTCTCATGACACGCTCTCCTGAGGGAGCGAGCTCCATCTCCCCAGTGTGAGAACTCCTAACAACGTTGCCACTGGAGGCTTGTCACCGAGCTGTGCAGAAGGGCTCAGCCTTTTCTCATGCCCTGTGATTTTCCAAGAGCAGAGAGATTCAGGAGTCATTCAGACCTGAGTTTACAGAGTGAAGCTTTCCATGACAGAAGCCATTGTACCCGGCCCTTCTCCCCTGCCAGGCCTCAAGGACACACACACACACATGCACGTTCGCACGCATGTGTGCACACCTCTCAGCAGCACCAGGTGCAGCTCCACTTCTCAGAGCCCTCCCAGCCCTTTTGAGGCCAGCCAGTGAGGCCAAGACCCACACTGCACTCAGGCAGAGGTGTTTTGTCCCAACCACCTGAGACAGGTGACTTGCACAGTTTCTTCTCTGCTCAGTTCTCTGCTGAGAATTGCAGAGCCTAGCTGGCCTGAGATGCAGTTCCTAATATCTCTGATAAGAGCAATGATACTCGTGTTGTCCCAAAATTGCATGCTAAAAGGTGAGAGATTATTTATTTCTCTAACACCGAAGCTAAGGCTGGGGTGCTGCTACATCAGTACCACACTAGTGATGGACCTGTGCCTGGAATAGACAAGACTCGGGTGTGGAGTCTGAAGGCAGGGCTCTCAGGGTTCACGTGTAAACCCTTCAAAGCAGGAAGGTATATCCAGAAACAGTTTAACAAATATTAGTATTTAACATTGGAACTCCTGATAGAGAGTCTGACAAGGCAACATATCAACAGTAGGTCCATTTACTCATTCAACAAATATTGTGCTAGGCACTGTTGTAGGGTGGGAGATACACAGATAATAAGATAAACACAAAGCCAGCCCTCATTCATTCACTTATTTACTATGCACCAGCATTGTTCTAGGGTACTGAGGATACAGTTATAAACAAAACCAGTGGACATGATTGCAGGGGTGGCGCTTATAGTCGGGAGAGGAAGTGATGGGTGCACAAAAGAATGGAGAAAAACTGGAGTCTCCGAGGTCATGTGGCAGGACAGCCCCCGTGGTTTGAGCTTTGGTCAGTTTCTCTGAGGAAGAGATGTGTGGTGAGATTGGAAGATGGGTAGAAGCAATCCAGGAGACGAGAAGGGGCGAGCACTCCAGGCAGAGGGAGCAGAAGAGCTTCCGAAGCAAGAAAACATAAGCATCGGGGACCTTTACAGTGAGAACTGAGGGCCACCGGCTTCAGGTGAGGCTGCACAGGGACTGGGAGAAAATTGCTGGAGCTCTGATACCATGGTAAGACTTTTGCATTTTGTCCAAAGTGTACTGGGAAATCTTAAATGGTTTAAAAGCAAAAGAAAGACACTGATTTTTTCTTTGTGTTTGCATACTGTTTATGCTTTAATTGGTGCACTGCAATTATGATAATGATCATAGTGAGGTTCAAAATGGTACAGACATACATGCGCACAGCTCTTGGATACCTCCCTCCATGTCCCACCTCACTACACCTGCCTCTCTCCCTGTGCATGCTGGTGAAACCAGTAGTAATCCCTTTATCTGTCTCCAAAGCATTATTTGAACAGTTTCCTTCCTCATTCTTCCTTTTACCCCTCCCCACATCCCTCCCCCAATCCCCTTGCACTATTCTTCTGGTCTCTGTTCATATTTATCCAAAGTCCCTTATGTTTCCTGTTTTTTCTCTAGCTTCCACATATGACAAAAAACATACAACCCTTGACTTTCTGAGACTGGCTGATATCATTCAGCATAATATTCTCTAGTTCCATCCATTTTTCTGCAAATGGACAGAATTTTGTTCTTTATAGTTGAGTATAATTCCATTGTATACATATATACTAAATTTATCCATTCATCTAAGGACACCTAGGCTGGCTCCATAATTTGGTTATTGTGAATTGTGTTGCTATAAACATGAGTATACATGTATCACTATATTATTCTAACTTTAATTATTTGGGGAAAATACTGAAGAGTAGTATAGCTGGGTCATATGGTGCTTCCATTCCTAGTTTTTTGAAGAACCTCTATACTGATTTCCATCATGGTTGTACTAATTTACAATCCCACCAACAGTATATGAGTTCCTATTTCCCCACATCCTCACCAGCATTTATTATTGTTTATATTATTTATGATTGCCATTCTAACTGGAATGAGATGAAACATCAGTGTAGTTTTGATTTGCATTTTCCTGATTGCTAATGATGCTGAACATTTTTTCATGTATTTATTGACCAATTGTATTTCTTCTTTTAAGAAGTGTCTATTCAGTTCAACTGCCCATTTTTATTGGGTTTTTTTTTTTTTTTTTTTTTTTGCGGTACTGGGGATTGAACCCAGGGGCTTTCTACCTCCGAGCTACATCCCTGGCCCTATTTTTTATACTTTTTTTTTGTGTGTGGCACCGGGGATTGAATGCAGGGACGTTCTACCTCCGCGCTACGCCCCCGGCCCTATTTTTTACACTTTATTTTGAAACCGAGTCTCACGAAGTTGCGGAGGGCCTCACTAAGGAGAGAGAGAGAGAGAGACAGGGAGAGAGAGACAGAGAGAGAGCTGAGGCTGGCCGCGCACCAGGATCCTCCGGTCTCCACCTCCCAAAGTACTGGGATTACAAGCGTGCACCACCATGCCCGGCATCTTGTACTTTATTTTTGAAACTGGGTCTCACAAAGTTGCGGAGGGCCTCACTAACTAGCTGAAGCTGGTCCCGAACCCCGATCCTCCAGTCTCCGCCTCCCAAGTACTAGGATTACAAGCGTGCGCCACCATGCCCAGCTTTATTGGGTTTTTTAGTGGTTTTTTTTTTTTAGTTCTTTATATATTCTAGATCTTATTCCTCTATAAGAGGAGTAGCTGATGAAGATTTTCTCCCATTCTGTAGGGTCTCTCTTCGGACTAAATTGTTTCTTTTGCTGCCCATAAGCTATTTTGTTTGATATCATCCCATTTATTGATTCTTGGCTTTATTTCCTGAGCTTTGGGGGTCTTATTGAGAAAGTCTCTACCAGTATCTATGAGTTAGAGAGTTGGTACTATGTTTTCTTCTATAAATTGTACAGTTGATTTGTGTTTTTCAAAGCTTATTCTGGCTGACACATAGAGGATGGTTTCTAGAGGAAGAGTCTAGATAGAGTTCACTCTTTAGGAAGTGTCATAGTGTTCCAGATGCCTTAGACTAGAGAGGTGGAAAAATGGAAAGAAGTGGATGGACTCAGGGATATGTAGGAGGTAACATCAATAGGACTTGGTAAATAAATATGAGGAGGACAACACCATGCATCGAACCAGCAGCTTCTCACAAGCATCTGATTTTTTTTTTTTTTTTTGGCTTTTCTCAAGTACCTGCTATTTGGTGATGACACATTGCATACCACTCAAGCCACGATGTTCAGAGAGCATGGAGGAGTGCATAGGTGTGTAACCATGAAGAGAAAGTTAGAAGGCAAAGAAGAGTCCAAAGCTTCTGCTGCTAAATCCTGGCTTGTTTCCTTATACACACCTGCTCAGCCTCTCCTGGATGCTAGGCTTTGTGTCCCTCCCCAGCCTTAAAGATGCACAGAAGTAGTAGAAGAGCCAGAAAAGTCAATACATGTGAGGAAGGCTCTATAGAGTTGCAAAGGGAGCCAAAGTACGGGGAAGGTAGCTTTCTCTGCGGAGCAGGGAGGGTTGAACAGAGGAACTGCTGGAGCACAGTCTCAAAGGATGAGTCAGTGTATTGCAAGCACTGGTACAGTAGACACATCCTCATTGAATTCACAGCAACACTGCCCTGGGCACCATTGAAGACAGCAGAGAACAAAACAGAACTCCTTCCTGTCTTAGAACTCAATTGTAGTAAGAGAAAAAGAAAATAAACATGTTTTCCTATGTTAAAAGGTAATAAGAGCTCTGAAGGACAATAAAGCAGGTCAGAAGAGCGGGTGATGTCTCTGTGGGAAGGAGGTTGCAAGGTAAAATTAGGTGGTCGGGAGACATAATCTTGAGCAAACATATGAAGCGAACTACTACTGAGTGCTGCACATGACTGCAGGAAAAGAAGCCAAGAGCATCCAAGGCAGGACATGCTGAGTGTGTTCCAGGAACAACAGAGAGGCCGGCATGGTGGTAGTGGTGTCACAGAAAGAGGATGGGGGTGGGGGGGGAGAAGACCAGAGAGGTAACAGGCAGAGGGCAAATTGTGTAAGGCCTTGTAAATGGTCACATTAAAACAACAGTGAGAGAAAAATCTATAAATGCCCAGATATATAAACAGACTTAATATTGCACTGAGCATCATGAGCTTTTCCAGGATTAGGCCAAGGCAGGCAGAAGTGATTTCTTTTATTGGAAACCATGTGGCCAACTGAATGCTATATAGCTGACTCTAGTAAAACAGAGGCTTATCAGGCTGGCTCTGGTACAAGCCAATATTGCTGATTTAATTTGACTCACATGTGTTGGGCACCTGCTATGTCTACCTGGCCCTGAGCGTCTGCAGGCACGTGCCTGACCATTTCCTTCATCTAGCAAGAGGGTCCCAACTGGATAATGGAGCCACCTGGGAAGGTTTTTTGTTGTTGTTTAAATCCAACTGAGACAAATTAAGCCAAAATCTCTGGAGGTGGGGCTAAGCATTGGTACTTTTTAAAATGGATTCTCAAGGCTCCAATAGACTTTAAAAATCACTTCCCTGTCTCCTATTAACCATATGGAATGAGAAAATGGTATACTTTATCACTTAAGTATTTTGGCCTAGCATTCAAGGCTCTTTGCTATTCAGACCTGCCCTCTACATCCACCTTTCCATCTTCTTCCTGTCTCAAGCTCTCCGTGCCACTCAAACTCCCTAGTCTTTGCCATGGCCTTGAGCCTTCTGTGACTTCCTTGCCTGGAATAATGTCCCTGCCCCATCCTCTGTAACTAAATCTCATAGGTCTTTGAAGCAGAGTTCAAGCCTTCTTGTGAAGTCTTCTTGGAGTCCCCCAGCCTGAAGTGGTCACTCTCCACAGGACTCCTGACCTACTCTAGACGTAGGGCAAACTTTTTCTGTAAAGGGCCAGAAATATTTTAGGTATCATGTGCCATAAGTCTGTATTGCAACTACTCAATTCTGCAATTAGAGTGTGAAGGTAAACAGTAAGCAAACGGTGGGTATGGTTGTGTTCTAATAAAACTTTATTTGCAGAAGCAGAGTCCTGGGGCCTCAGTTTGTCAAACCCCGCTCTAGGTCACTGGTGTGACACCTAGCCTCTCCCACCTCTCATCACTAGAGATATTTCCAATCTGTGTGGTATCTCCTCATTAGATTCTGGGTCCTAGGGAGAGAAGAGGCCATGTAAATACTCTTGAGCAATTTAAAGCAGGATTTGGTAGCAGGACCTTGACTTAGGAGTCCTCTTGAGTCATTTCCATCTCTCATTTCTATTCTAATTGCAGCTTTATCATCTGTCCCACACACTTCCACCCTCACCCTGCAAAAGCACACTTCCCAATCCTCCCAGTACCACGTGGATCAGGCACTTCCTGAATCCAGCCATGAGGAAATTCACACAGTGACAGTCAGCGAGTCCCCAGGTCACATTTGTTGGGAAGCCAGTTTTCATCACGATCTTTTGGAAGACTCAGATCATCACTACTTCCTCTCCAAAGATAGTTGTGGGAACAACGAGTCCTGATGGTCAAAGGTTAGGTAAAAATTAATCCACAATGGGGACCCACCCCACATGCGGCAGGGAAAGTGATGCAGAGGAAGGGCAAGGTGGCCATGAAGGGGAGGACAAGCGTCCTTGACAAGGAGCAGAACGGAAGAAGATATTTATCCTGACCCTTTTCAAAGAGACAGGAGTTGGCATCTGTTTCCTCATTTATGCTGGGAGGCTCAGGTTTTATGTCACAAGGAAAGTGCTTTTGATTTCCTAAAGCTTTGCCCACAAAGAGAATATGCTTTGCTATTAAGAAGAAAGGTCAGCATTTTGTGGTTGTTCATGGCACATGTTTATGTACTTTTGTCTTTAAAAGAGAAAAAAAGTGAAATCCAAAGTGGAGAGTAGAGACCCCATTGGGACTGCAGGAAGCTCTACAGCACATATAATGTAAAACTAAATCAGTATTTCAGTGGGCATTTATGAGGAAGCCACGGGAAGAAGTACAGCAGTTCTTTGGACTGGAGTGCACATCCATAAATATAAAAAGACACCAGCGCGTAAGTGACACTTAAAATAGTTGGACAGAGAGAGCAAGGCAGTAAATCTCCCTGCAAGCCACTGTTCCAAGCCATAGAAGCATCCAGGCATGGGCTTATTTTAAGACTCCAGATAGTCAGGAAATGGGGACCTTGAGAAAACTCACCGACACTTGCTCCTGCCCTTTGCTGGCACCAGGACACAATTCCCAGGCCCATGTGCCCTGCCCACCATGTCTGACAGGAATGACGTGAATGAGTGTCATGTCCCTGAAATAAACAGGTATTGAAAGTATATCAGTGGGAAAATGAGGAACTCTGCACTCTCCCTAATAAATCCTTCCTCAACCATGACACAGCTCTTGGAAATATCCACTCTTGCGCTGTGCCCTCTTGTGTTTGTGTGGTGCTAGAGTGGCAGTTTTACAATGGTCCCAGAGCCCAGAGACAGATAGTTGAAGAGAAGGCAGGATTATGGCCCGAGGCCTCACTGGGATCCGTGAAAGGAGACAGACCCTCTCGCCTGTTTGCAGACAACTCTGTAGAATAGAGAACAAGGTGCCTCAAGTAGAACACCCATTTCCAAATCCCGTTTTCAGAGTCTGGTTCCTCATTTTTAAGTAGCATCCAAGTCACAGTATTCAGTATGGCGAGGGCATATGAAAAGCCATATGCAAGGTGACAGTTTAGTGCTTAGTACTAAGTGGCTGTGACCAAAATACTTGTCATGAAAAAACTTAACGGAGGAGGAAGTATTTATTTGTACTGAAAATTTCAGAGTTTTCAGTCCATGGTCAGCTGGCTCCATTGCTTTGGGCCTGGGGAGAGGCAGAACATCATGGCAGAAGGGGATCGTAGTAGAAGAAAGCTGCTCAGCTCACACAGCCAGGAAGCAGAGAGAGAAAAAGAAGAGGGAGGGGCAGGCCAGAGACAAGATGGACCATTCCAGCCAAGCTCCCAGTGACCTACTTTCTCCAACAAGGCCCCACTGCCTATTGTTTCTACCACCTCTCACTAATATCATCAAATTAATGATGCTTCATTATTAATTACTCCATCAATGGAGTAATTCACTGATGAAGTCAGAGGTCTCATGATCCAACCACTTCCCAAGAGCCCCACCTCTGAATATTGCTGCCTTGAGACCAGGCCTTCAACAGATGAGCCTTTGGGGGACACTCCAGACCCAAACCATAATAATGTAATTAATATATGTTCATGTTTGCCTGTGTCTCTTACTGCCTGAGAAATCTATTCTCTTCACTGTGATCTACTACAAGTTCTTCCTTAGATCATAGACAGGATCAGACCCTGTTTGCCACTGTGAGTGCAAATTGCTGATGAGGAAGTCATTCAGGAGACAGGTGTCTTATTGGAAGCTTTATTCCATAACAGATTTTAGGAATGAGCAAAAATGCACTTACCCAGGTGTGCCTGGCATCAAGGAACTTCTCATTTAGAGGAGAAAGATCAACACAGAAGGAATGGTAAGAAAACAATATAAGTAGGAGAGGAAGGGGAATAGAGTGCTGACAGCTGCTTTGCGGTTTTATAATAAAAGACCAAGGCTCAGTGATCTCCTGGAAGTTGTCTTTCCATCTAGCCCCTATGCTGTCTGTTGGGGTCCTTCACGTGCAAGAAATTAGCAACACTGGTTGCCTGTGAGGAGAGGAACCAGGTAGTTGAGGGAAGAGGGTATAAGAAAGAATTTTCACAGCATTCCCTTTTGGTGCCTTTCAAATTCTGAACCAGATATATGTATTAACTATTCAAGAATAAATTAATAAAATCTGGATTACAAATGCAGTTCAATTCCACAAATATCTCTTGCACATCTACCATCTGCCAAGAATTCTATGATATCTTGACCTGCAAAGAGTTCACAGATCATGTCTGTCACTCCACAGAGCCTCAGGAGCAGGAGTGATGGCCTGGAAAATATTCTCCCTTGGCTGGTAGAAGGAGGTTAGAGAGAACAACCAGAATCACATTTTGGCACCATTGAAATCCCAGCAAGAAATACACTGCTAGAGTTGGGTTTTGTTTTCGTGTTTTTCATGTTTTCATTCTGGGAGAGACATTTTGCCAAGACAACTATACCAGGGTTGTAGGTAACATTCATGAAAACAGAAAAGGATTTTCACTCTCTAAAAAACTATACAG
The DNA here is from genome assembly GCA_004027185.1 of Glis glis. Lineage (NCBI taxonomy): Eukaryota > Metazoa > Chordata > Mammalia > Rodentia > Gliridae > Glis > Glis glis. Next base: position 21,858 of record PVJS01015438.1, read on the forward strand.
CTTAAGAAGGGTTTTGCTGACTATCTGCCATTCCCCATTCACTGTAACCTATCAAAACAAATCTTAGAAAGTAGATCAGGCCAGAGGTAGGTTAGGCCAAAGGAAAAAATGATGATAATAATTGTACTCTTATTTGTGAAATACAACCTAGTAATATGTCTATATCTGCTTAAGAGTCCAAACTCTTTCATCATTCACCTTTAATACCTTATCTCTGAAAGGTATGCAGAAAGACAAGTTTGACTCCAAAACCATCATTCTATCAAGAACCTTTTTATGTGAAAAGCCATTATGATTATGGAATTCTTCATTTCTCTTTTGGCAGTGCCGCTCAGAAATAATGAGCTCCCTGTACATTTTGTTGCCAAGGAGATAAGACCAAAAATTCATTCAAGTCCTTTCTGGAACCTGGCAGGGACCATTGTGCATAATGTGTGACTCTTTGAAGTGGTATCAAGAGAGATAAGCCAGCCCAAGCCCATGTGTCTGTTGTCCTGCCAGCTTCCTGAACCCAGAAAAAGAAGTTAGACCCAGAAGAAAATGACCATGGTGTTCCTATATGCACAATGAGGACTAGGCACCCTCTTAATTCTTCTCCTTGTAATCCCATTGTTCTCTACCTTAATGAACTTTCCTGGCACCTCAGACCCTCCCTTAATGCCATGGTGCAGACAGGCTCTTCCTGGTTAGTTCAAAGAGCACTTGTCAGGGAGATTCAGAGCACGAGATTTTGATGAAGAGTTTCTGCTAAGCATACCGAAGTCATTCCTAAAATAGTACAACTATCCAGAGAAAAGGTATGATAAACATTAAGTTGAGGGGAAAATGAAGTAAAACAAGGATTTCATTAGGGAATCTTTGCAGAGCTTTTTTTTTTCTTTTTTTTCTTGAGGACCTGAATATGTTCTATACAAAACTTGATTTGATTATGAAATGGTGTTTTTGATCTCTTAAAATATAGTTTGTCCTCTGAATCTAGGGGTTCCATATCCAAGAATTCAACCAACTACAGATCAAAAATATCTGAAAAAATGTATCTGTACTGAACATGCACACTTTTTCCTTATCATTGTTTCCTAAACAATACAGTATAACAACTATTTACATCACATTTACATTGAATTGGGTATTATAAGTAATCTAGAGAAAACTTAAAGTATACAGGAGGATGTGCATAGGTTATCTGCAGTTACTGTGCCATTTGCTGGAGCATCGTAGCTTTCAGTATCTAAGGAAGTCCTGCGGCCATTTGCCCATGGATACTGAGAGGCCAGGGCTTGGGTACTGCTTACTCAGACAATTATAATTTGGCTAATTAAACTTCATTTTAAAGACCCTTTAGTTTTATACTTAACAGAACAGTCAGAGGATAAACTAGTTGCCAAATTTTAGGAATGATTTTTTTAATTGGAGAAGAAACCATCAACATTCATATAAAACAAAGTTATTATGTTTCAGACTTCAAATTATCTACTGTATTTAGTGGCTAGAGATGATTTTCAGAGCAGAAACCAGGTGGAAAAAGGAGGGGAAATTGGTCTGAAGTTATGGGACACGCATGAGACAAAACTCTGAATAACAGCCCCATTTTCTGAGGCATAAGCACCTTGCTGCCTCGCACCCCCTGCTTACCGGTGCCCAGTCCTACAAACCCCAAGGTTTTGGTGGATACAGCAGGCTCTTCCTCCCTCCTTTCACATGTTGTTTCATTTCTTGATTTGGTATAAAAATTTCTTTTTTCTTTAATGTGCTTTTATCTTGAAATAATCTCAATTTTACAAAAAAAGTTGGAAGTAGGATACAAAGAACTTCTCCTACCTAATCCATCTGGGAGTAAGTTGCTGACAACATACCCATGTATGTTCCATCAAGGTTTATCAGTTGTCCCAATAATATCCTTGGAGCAAAAGAATTCAATTGCCCATTGCATTTAGTTCTCGTGTCTCCCAAGACCTCCTCAATCTAAAACATTTCCTTGGATTTTCCTTGATTTTTATGACCTCAACACTTTTGAAGATGACAGACCAGTATTGATTTTTGTTTTATATCACTGGGGGTTGAACTCAGGGGCATTTTACCTCTGAACTATACCCCCAGTCCTATTTTTTTTTTAATTTTGAAACAAGGTCTTACTAAGTTGCTGAAGCTGGTCTCAAGCCTGCAATCCTCCTGTCTCAGCCTTCCAAGAACTGAGATGACAGGTGTGCACCACCACGCGAGGCTCAGACCAGTTATTTTGAAAAAAATGCCCCTCAATTTGTTTGTGTCTCATGTTTCCTTGTGATGAGATTCATATTATGCATCTTTAGCAGCAACATGACAAAAGTGATCCGGGCTCTTCTTGTTGCATCCAATCACATGATTGTGATTCCATTGTCCCATTAATGCTGATGTGAATTTCAATCACTTGATTACAGTGTCAGGCTTCCCCACTGTACAATTACTCTCTTTCTCTGGTAGTTAGTAAGTATTTTGTAGGGAGGTGCTTTGAGATGATGATAAATAATCAGGTCCCTTGTTGAATTTAAAATTTATTTGTTCTCATCTGCATGGACTTGTGGATTCTTGTCTTATTCAGTGGACTATAATCTTTCACTGCCCTCTTTTATTTTGATGTAAACAAAAATACCCAGAGATAACCAATGCGATTTTAAAATAACTCCTATATCTTTTGACATGATCATATCATTCCTTGAGAACTTTATTACTTTCTGGCACAAGAGGATCTTCTAAGCTCATCTTGAACTTTCCCTGCTCCAGCCCTGGAGAACAGTATTTAGAAATTAAGATTCCAGTGTCCTGCCTGTTTATTCCTATTGGAGTGTCTCTACTCTCGGTGCACAAATGTAAAGATATATGTTTATCTGTATATGTATACACACACATGGATCCTCCCTTGTACTTCTAATTTATATCCTATACTACAGGATTTTTTTCTATTTTTCTCTTTCCATATTTGTGACTATCTGGCTCCCACAATGCTTAATATATTTACTCAGTTATCTCTGAGTAGCAGGACTTGGGGAATTTTTAAATTTTTATATTTTCTGAACTTTTAATCTATAAGGAACATGCACTCTTATTTAAGCAGCAAATTAAGCCTTTCAACTAGGAAAGGAGGTACTGAATTCATCTTCCTTCTCTTGTGAAAATGGTTGTTTTCTTTGGAGGTAAAAATACATATTACACAGGCATTTAGTGGTTTTACTAGACCATTTATTCTCTGTATACAGAAACCCTAATGATCTCATACCCTAGCCCAGAAGTTGGCCCTGGATGAAGTCTAGACGACACCTCTTTATAAATAAAGTTTTATTTGAGCACAGCTATGCCAAAGCCATTCATTTACATATTGTCTATGGCTGCTTTCAAGTTATAATGGCAGAACTGAGTAGTTGTGACAAAGACCATATTGCCCACAAAGTCTAAAATATTTACTCTGTAGCCCTTCACCAAAAAAGTTCACCAATTTCTTCTCTAGGCTTTCTCAGCAACAACAATGACAAAGTCTTCCTACTACTGAGTTTTTAATAAATGGTTGTGTGTGTGTGTGTGTGTGTGTGTGTGTGTATGGTACTGAGTATGGAACCCAGGGGAATTCTACCACTGAGCTGAGCTACACCCCCAGCACTATTTTATTCTTTTATTTTGAAACATGGTCTCACTAAGTTGTGGAGGGCCTCACTAAGTAGCTGAGGCTGGCTGTGAACCTGTGATCCTCCTGTCTCAGCCTCCCAAGTACTGGGATTACATGCGTGCGCCACCACACCCAACTTAATAAAGTTTTTTGATGAAGAGTCAGATAGGGATATGTGGACACCTTATTATAAGTACTTTTCATTCCCAACTCCTGCTCCCCTTTTGCCCCCCCATCATAATTCAAAAATGCATTTTGGAAGAAAAAAATCTCATTACTATAGGAAAAATTGCTTTTCCCTCTATATTTTCTAGGATTTCCTAGCTTTCATCTTTAGAAAGATCCAAGAGCAAAACTCTAATAAAATGCTAATTCCAGCCAGGAGCAGTGGCACATGCCTATAATCCCAGTACTTGGGAGGCTGAGACAGGAGGCTCACAGGTAAAAGGTCAGCCTTAGCAACTCAATGAGAACCTGTTTCAAAATTTAAAAAAAAGCAGTGTGGCTGGGGGTATAGCTTGGAGGCAAAATGCCCCTGGTTTCAATTCCTAGTACAAAAAAAAATGCTAATTCTACATATTAAAGTGGAGAAGAGGCAACCCAATAGGGTTACTGAGAAATAGCATAACCCCTCCCCCAAGTGAGTTTCCTTCATGTGTCTGCTGTCTTTGGGATGCCTCTGGGAAACTCAGCAGCATCATTACCTCTCACTTCTGTCAGATACACCATAGATTTCCAAAGTGGGCAATACCGCCCCTAAAAGAGAGCTGATTTGTCACTGCATCTTTCTGTTTATTCACTTAAAGAAAGTAGATTTCCAAGGCCGCACCGAGTAATTTTTTTTCCCGAAAAAAAAAAAAGGGAGCAATAAGCCAAATACATTAGGAATCTATGAGTTACACAGAAATCAGATACACAGCACTCTTTCAAACTGCATTTTCCACTCTAGACAGTCAACCTTCCTGATGTGAATGCCTTAGAAAATAGGGAAGCCCCAGAAGAACAAGTTCAGCTGAGCAGAATGTGCTTCTCCTCATTCCCCTCAGGCCTGGAATACCCCAAGCCCCAGGTTGCCTAAGGAGACCACATTGGTTTTAGGGCCTCTGAATCCAAGAGCTTCTTTGAAAGGTCAGAATCAGTGCCAGGGATTTCAACCATACTACATCTCCCTTCAGCATTCAAGGAGCCCACGAAATGCCCCAGGGGAGTCTCCGGCATACATAGTTCCAAGGCAGATCTGGGAACCACACCCACAGGGAATTAGGAGCCAAAAACAAATTAACACTACAAATGTAGAATGCAAGACAAATATCAGGCACTTGGACAGCTACCGGCTGCCCCTCAGTAGCATGTCCCACGGCTGCCGTGGCCTTCCCAGTCCGGATTTCTGACCTCTTCAGAGGACATCTCTATTTATGGGTATTTGAAAAACCACACACTCTATGGGCTTGGCTGCAAAAGGCCGGACATCACCTGCCAGACATATTATTGTCCCGGCAAAAGTCAGCCCACCGCGGCCTCACACACTCACCACAGAACGCCTCTGCCTCACTCCCCACGAACCCCAACACCATTCTCATCCCTCCTCCAGCTCGCCCGCAAAATCCTCCCCAGTCACCTCACTCTTGTTGATTATTATTTTCTTTACTCGGTTGAGAAGTTTCTGGAACCTAGAGCCCCAGGAGGCTTCTGTGGGAATAATAAATTCAGGAAAGGTCTTCATGTTGGCCCAGCGGCCCCACCCCTACGGCTCGCTCTGGAATTCCTCGTCAGCATCGCTCCTTCCTGTGACTTGCAGTTGAACCCTGGGCCGTGCCCCAGCGAGGCCTCTCAGGATACCTGCTATGAATATCAGCCATTCTTCATCTCCGCTGCTGTTCTGCGGCTGTGGTTCAGCAGAAGGGAACTGAAATGGGGTGTATACAGCCCCGCGAGTGAAGTCTCTCTTTTTTTTTGCACGTATGGGTTTTCGTTTCTTTTGCAAAGGCCCTGGCCCATCAACAGAGCCAAACTTAGCCTGCGTTCATGAAGGCATGTGGGCTCTGAGCTGCTGCTGGCTTTTGTTTTCTCACCCAGCCTAATCTGGATATTTTCTAGCTTGCCTCTCTTGGCTGGATGGAGGGAGAGCAGCTATATTACTCAGGGGAAGAGATAGGCAGAGTCCAGGGTTGTTACCCTGAAACTGCTAATAGCCTCCTCAGGGCAGTAGCACCTTGAGTATTCCAGAGCACTTCTTGAAAGTCTTGAAATAATAATTCACTTCAGACCAAATACAAAACAGCAGTCTCATTCCTTGCTGAATCTGACTCAGTGGGTGTGATAGATGGATGTGCACAGAGAGGGGAACTTTGATTTGGGGCTTCCTCAGAAGTATGTTACAGCCCAAGTGTGATCCACATTCTGGGGTTCACTAAAAGGTCATCTCATCAGCGGATTGAAACTCCTACCTCAGCTCCAGGCAGCCTGCAGCCAGGCCTCTCAGGCCCATCTGGGCTTCCCTCCTGCTGGACAGGTACCACCTGCCAGCAGCCTGCGGGTAAAGTCAACCCGGGACTTATAAACCCAGAAAGTTGAAACTTTTTAAAAATGCTGATGTGTTTTTAAAAGGTGTGCTTTATGCCAGGAGCCTACTGGCAGCAACGGACACCTGGGAATTCTGTGTATTATCCACTAGTGATAAGTTAAATCGCAAGCACTTTTTACTGTGAATTTTAAAAACTGGACCAATTTTCTAGAGCTGAGCTGCCCTCTCCCCTTCTCAGGGGCGGCCCAGTAAACCCTGGAGAAGCATGTTGTTCAACACCACCAAGCTCTATCTTAGACAACGTGATCATATTTTCATAGCCAAGACCATGGGCACATACATCAGACATGGCCATCTCAACTTTCTTACCTGTAAAAGAATAACTAGGTGGCATGGTTATACACATCTGTAATCCCAGCACTGGGGAGGGAGGCTGAGACAGGAGGATTGCATGTTCAAGGCTGGCCTCGGCAACTTAGCAAGACCCTGTTTCAAAATAAAAAGACCTGGGGGTATAGCGCAAAGGTAGAATTACCCTGGGTTCAATTCCCAGTGCAAAAAAAAAAAAAAAAAAAAAAAATCAAGGAATAACCAAGTCCTAGGACATGGGTAAGGGTGCTCACCAAGCAGTAACTAAATCATTTTGGAGACGGCAAGGCCTTAATCAAGTCGTAAATCTGGACCAAGCTACTTTTCATGCTGAGAAATATATCAAGTTCTTCCACCAGATGCCCGGGAGCATGGGAGACATTACTGTACCCCCTGCCAATGGAAACCCAAAGCTTGCCCTAGGGGTAAAAAGACATTCGGGGAATGGAAAATGGGCTTGTATAGTTCCATTTTTCCAGGAATGTTTTAAAGTTAGTTTTCTTTGGGCAAATGTACATGGGAATAGTCTTGGCCTGGTTATTTGACCAGCTTATTGGGAGGTCCCAAAAATCGGAGTGAAAATTAAAGTTGCCTGTCTTCTTCCACAGCCTTCTGGGGTCCAGCTGACAAATGGGGAGTAAGGAACTGAGTTTTTCCAATATAAATTAATCATTTCTCTCAGCCTGCTGCCTGGTGCCAGTTCCCACTCATTCTGAACTACTTTAGAGACCATCTCTGTTGCCGGAGGGGAGGCCGAACCTGAAAGGACCAGGAAGCAGAAAATTCATGAAGCAGCATCCCCTGCTTCACCAGTCACCCCATGGCCTTAGAGTGAGCCCCATGCACCCCCTTAGACTACTAGCAGAAGGAAGAGCCCGCTATAAATTTTTAAGTACCAAGTGAGTGTTTTCCAGTTTTGCAAAATTAAATTAAGGAAAGGACTCCCAGACTGACTATAGCAAGTGCCAAGTTTCATCCCAGCACACATCATTTTTATAGAATGTTTTAACTCTGTGAAAAATACAGGATTATAATGAAAACGCTGACGGGCCTGGAGCCAGCTCATGAAGTAATAATGCCACGTCTTTAATATCTTTACACAGCATGTCCTAATCTGCCACAGCTTTCTTTTCCTTAAGATAGCAGTTAAATAAGTGAAAATTCCCTGAGTACTACTTTTTTCTTCTCCTCTTTTGGATTGTATATTCCCATTTTCAAGCCATTCTTCCTTGTGAACCTCTTTCAGCCTGGTTACAGGTTTTGCTCAGCATAAATGGTTTATCAAGATTTAGCTGCCCTTTTTGTGAGCTATGTGGCTGGGATGGGAGGAGAAGGGAGAGAATACATACTCAGGAACCTTGCTCCTGCTCATTAAGGCTAAGAACTGACAAACTCTGGATGTGTGGCTCACTCGAGTGAAGGACAGCTAATGAACGCCGGAGTTGGCTTGAAGCCCACAAATCAATCTCCTTGCCAAAGCTCCTGGTGCTTTCCAGTCCTTTAAAGTAACAACAATAAAAAATCCACTGAGTAATGATTATTGTGAATTCAGAGCTTCTTTCTAGACAGGTGTGTGAAAGGCTGCTCTATCCCACCACCTTTAAGATTAGCCAACATCTCCTTCCACAGGAGTGCAAAGAAGCAGGGAGCCAGGTCTGCCAGTCTCCTAGTTTTCTACCCCCATGTTTCTCTCGATTGTCAAACGTGTGCCATTCCCCTGAGTCTGTTTATTTTAGTTACAGAAACCAATGTAAAATCAGGAGACAGAAGAAAAGAAAGTCGGTGAGGTCAATTTGATGTAAACAGGGATGCCAGCTAGTGGCACGCCGTGCATTGCAGGTGGGCTGAGGCCCTGACCCTGCTGGAGGCCACTGACTCTGCAGGGCAGATAATGTTTGGGGCAAATAATGACGTGGAACTCCTTGGTCTTTGATTCATTCTCCCCTAAATGCAAAAGCTCTGCTTCCTCTCCAGTTTTGTAGCAGTGAGTCGGGATGCTAGAGCCATGAGGAGAGATGTTTTGCCCACATTTAAGATAGAATCAATCACAAATAAAAAGAGGAGGAAACTTCTTATATAATTTGATTTTCTCATTGGGCACATCTCCTCCACTCTAAACTTCTTTCTCTCGGCAGTCTACATGTTTAAAAAAAAAGTAAATGAAACTAGGGAGGAAAAAAAAAACCTCACATATGTGAATCACACCTGGCTTTGGCTCAATTTAGAGCCACAGTGGGCCTAGGAATGGAGGCCTAAAGGCAATATTTTCTTTCACTGGTTAAGAAGGGTTGATAGAGAAAGGCTTTCTGCTGCCAGAACGCTCATTAACTAGGCAGCCTTCCCAAGCCCGCTTCCTCCTCAGCCACCTAACCTACTCAAAACCTCTAATAGCTGAGGCCTGGGGAGCAGCACTGTCACCCCCACCGATTGTCCGTTTCCTGGGGTGGGCGTTGAGGTTTGGAGGATGGAAATGGTTGGCACTCATGGAGCTGGAAAGGAAAGAGATGCAAAGAGATGCTACCCCCTCCATTAACCACTGCTCGCTTCCTCACCAAACAAAGTCGGGGGGTGGGAAGCGACTTACTACTCGGCCTCTTTGGGTGTGGGATACGTTAGCACACAGTTTGGATGGCCTTGTAAATGGCACACAGAGAGGTTGCTCACCTTCCAAAAATGACTGATACTTCTATTACTTTAACAAATGAGAAATGTCCGTGACGAAAGGAACCCTGTTACAAGCCAGGTTTTCTCATTAGCCGTGAAACACGGATAATTATTCACTGGGAACATACACAGTGGGAATTCACATTGGCTTCCTTGTTTTGACTATTGCTGCTGGTAAAACCCTCAGAGACCACAGTATACACACAGAGACACGCACAGAAATATGTGCATAAAAGCACAGGGGCCCGCACTATGTGTGCTCTAGGAAGAATACCAATTTTGATGAGAAAGGAAGTTTGACAGTAACCTGTGTATTCAGTTAAAAGCACTGGCAGATTAGCAATGGAAAAGGCAGATGAGCAGCAATTTTGTCCATTTACTTAGTTTATTTTGGTCTTTACTTTCCTTTTGAAAGATAGACAAGCAGACTGTCCTAAGAGCATTTTCAATCCAAGATGAGTGGCCACACGGATAAGAAGTACGTTCTCTATGGTCACTGTTCTGGTGGGAAGGAAAATATAATGAACTACACAGCAGATAGACTCAGCCTCAGATAGACTCAGCCTGAGACAGTACTTTAGGATTGTCATAGTTAGCATCTACATTCAGCAACTTGTAACAAAGACCTCAAATTACAGGAACTCTGTGTGTGTGTGGTGTGGGGGATTGAACCCACAGCCTCATGCATGCTAGCCAAGTGCTCTACCACTGAGCTACATCCCCAGCCCTTCTTGAACTTTATTTTGAGATAGGGTCTCCCTGAATTTCCCAGGCTGACCTTGAATTTACAATCCTCCTGACTCAGTCTCCTTAGTAGCTGGAATGATAGGCTACACCCACCTACACCCAGCCCAGAAAGCAGGAACTTCAGGCAGAAGTATATTCCTGTTTTAAGTCATGTTCTAAAGGAAGCTGCTCTGGGCTTGGTCCAGTGACACACCATGCCAGCTAGAGTCAGGGGTAAAATTTCTTCAAACTTTGTGCTTCTGACTTCCCTGGAGTGTTGCCTTTCTCCTCCTAGGCCAGGATAGATAACTCTACAGATGTATTCTCCACAGAAGCATGGAAGGAGGGGGAAGAGGAGCAAGCCCTTTTCGTTTCCCTGAATATAACCACATTCCACACCTTATTCCAAAGGAAGGTGGAAAAAAGTCTTTATTCCAATGCATACCTGGAGAGAATATATATGTATCTATAAAATATATATATATAATTTGATAAAACTACATATGTTTTTTTTTTTTTTTTGGTACCGGGGATTGAACCCAGGGGCTTTCTACCTCTGCGCTAAACCGCCAGCCCTATTTTTTATACTTTTATTTTGAAACCGGGTCTCACAAAGTTGCGGAGGGCCTCACTAAGTAGAGAGAGAGACAGAGAGAGAGA
>PVJS01015439.1:9226-38996 GCA_004027185.1 Glis glis
CGATCTCTCTCTCCTCTCTCCTCTCTCCTCTCTCCTCTCTCCTCTCTCTCTCTCTCTCTCCCTGTCTCTCTCTCTCTCTCTCTACCTAGTGAGGCCCTCCGAAACTTCGTGAGACCCGGTTTCAAAATAAAGCATAAAAAAATAGGGCTGGGGGTGTAGCGCAGAGGTAGAACGCCCCTGCGTTCAATCCCCGGTACCGCAAAAAAAAAAATATATATATATGGTCCACTATCAAAAAATACTTTAAGCTAGTGGACCATATTTTAAAAATAGGCTGTAATATAGCCCATGGGCCATAGTTTATTGACCCCTATTCTAGATAAAGACATTTTTGTTCTAGGCATCAATGACTCAATAAAATATTTTTTGAAGAATAATTAAAAACAAACAAGGTAAAATAAATGAGTTGCCAGAGACACAGTGTTCCACTCAGCATTCTTGCAGCTACAATCTAAAATATTGACCATGTAACTTAGAGGAAAGAAGATTTATTTTCTTACATGGTTTTGGGTTGAGTCCATGTGAGGCCGGGGACCAAGGATCTCAGGGTGTAGCGGCAGGAGGCAGACAGAGGGGGAGCACATGGGCTGTGCTCCTCACAGCATGGAGGCTGGAAACAAGAGAGAGAGCAGGGTGAGGAGGAACCAATTATAACTCTCAAGGCTGCACCCCAGGGACTCACCTCCGGCCACACCCTACCGGCCTGGGTCACCACCCAGATAAATCCATTACAATGGATTTATCCACTGCTAGGATTCCAACCTTCATGACTCAATTACATCAACTCCAAACACCAATTTATGAGCACTTCAAGGGACCATTCTATCTCTAACCATAGCATGCACGTTTCATGGAAGCATTCACCTAGATTGCCTCCTCAAAGCCACCTTTCAGGACCCTGAGAATGGGTGCCTCCATGTGTACAAATGACAATATACCAATGTCAATCTCAGTACTCTGTATTGGGGGGGTAGGGGAGGCGGGGGGGCACCAAGTGCTGTGTGCATGTATGTTACTGTCAACTTGATTTTCATTGTGATATGAGACTATAATACACCAATAAAAGCACATTAAAAAAGTGCACATCCCCGAGGGTGGATACCCCCTTAAAATTCCTGTGCCCTAGAACCTCACTTGTCTCATGTGACTCCTGGCCCAGTTATTTTACTATACAGCAAAGATAACTAGACACAAAGGAAACAAGGCACAGGTTTGAAGTGGAAATAACACACAGAAAACACTGATTCCCAGGCCCTCAAACCGTAAGAGTCAAGTAGCATTTTATAAGCACATCATACAAAGTTCTTTTTGTGTGCTTTTCACCCTGAATCCTCCCACTCTCTTTCAAATAATTTGGTCTTTAGGAACAACTTGATGTTGGCTACCAGATAAGACCAAATCTATTAGTCACAAGCTTCCCAAAATACATGGGTCACTTATGTGACAGAATTTAGAGAATCATGTTTAACTTGATTGGTTTGGGTTTGTTTATTTATTTATCTATTTATTGGATAGTGGTGTTGACATTAAAGTTGTTAAATGACCCTGTGACCTTCTAAAATTATTAAATGACCTTCTAAAATGATTTATTTCCAAAAGGGTACAGTAGATTAATCAGTTCACACAGACAAGCGGTTAACAAGCAGTTTATATGTGCTCTGATTTGCATAGGGATTTTCGAGCACTGTGAGACTGATTCAGTATTTTTATATCTCAGCACACCTTTGCTTATATGATTAATTATAAAAATGTAAATATAGCCAAGACTGAAGTTTAAGAAGCATTGAATTTTTTTTTCAAAAAGCATTGAAGCTCCCATTTTGAACTGATCTCTATTTGTGTTATTTCTTGTCAAGAGAGCTAAAGAATGCCTTATATTAGACTTTAGTGTTCATGGATATTTTAAGATACACACTCTTTCCTCCGACTCTTCTTCAAATGCATTCTTTGCAATTTTCTGTTTACTTTAGTGATTCCAAATTGGCACTGGGTATGGTCTATCTCCAAGGAGTCAAGTAGACCTTCATTTGCTTTTCTGCTGCTCACAAACTTGCTTTCTGGAAAGGTCCTGGGGTTCAGAATGCAGAACCTAATTTAAAATGGGGTGGAGGATCTTATGATTCAAATGAAGATTTATCTGGACAAGTGAGGTGAATGGGGATACAGATCTGTCTCTCTTTCTAATATGTTCAATTTTCGAAAAACTGTTGGTAATAATGAGGATAAAAGCAATAATCTCTTCTTTTGGTATAATAGTTTATATACTGCTTTAGAGACAACCTCATTTGATTGTTCAATGAGGGAGGAAGGGATTGGAAGGAAAAAGAGAGAAGGAAGGCAGGCATAAGCATCTCTATCATGCAGATACAAAAACTGAACAGAGACATGAAATATCTTTTCCCAAATTCTTCACCCTATTGGTGAGATGGTGGAGCATGAGAAATATGCCTCTTAATTCCGAGACAGGCACTCTTTCTACTCCACCATACTTGGCTCAAATTGGCTTGATGGCCTATAATTGACACTGTTAGAATTCGGGAAATAGAAAGCAAAGATGCCTTTGCTGCAAAGGCCTGCTTGGATGGCAGCTGCCATTAAGTACATACGTATCAGAGGCTCAATTCAGGCTCCATGTCTTTCTTCTGTATATATTTCTTCTAAATGTGGATCTATTATCTATTAATAAAGATTAAAGGATATTACAGCTGCACAGGTGCTGAATTTAAGGGGAAATAATAATGGAACTCTGTCATCATACATCTCACCACCACCAAAACACATCGATTTGTAGTCTGGAGGACATCAACAAACACACAATGCCCTGCTTAGACAGTGCCTGGGAAAGAGAGGAAGACAGAATGGGCTGCCTCAGGCTCCTTGGAACCTAGAATATATGTTTATCTTTGTTTAGAATCATCACATAGCAGTATGTTTGGAAAACCTTTACAGCGCATCCTAATTCCTTTCAAAGTGCCATTATAATGAAGCTGCTTTAGAACCAAAAAAGGGTCTGTTACACCTGAAAAAAAAAAACACAGTCATACTGGATCAGTGCCTGAGATTTTATTAGCCCAGATTTTATCCAAACAGCTTCATCTTGGGTTCAAGAGTTTGAATTTGGTGTGCTGTACATGATAGGTCATAGGAGTTCACTTCTTCCCAACCTGATAGTCCTTACAGTCCCCATCCTATTATGGAGGGGTCTCTAAATGGGATTTACCTGAAATTCCTTTAACATGGAATAAGCCCCTGAGTTCACAGTTAGATAAAGTTTTAAAAGCAAATACTCCCGGAAGAGAAAGAAGACTTTTTTTTTTTTTGCTAAAATGTAAATGGCTGGTGTCATATCCATTTGCCAACCAACAACCAGCTAGAGAGGGCAGTGCCATCCCCAAGAAAGAGAGAGAGGAGACAAGGAAAAGCGAGGAAATGGAGAGAAAGGGGAAGATGGACAGCCACAGAATTCTCTTTGCAATTTTACCCAGAAAGAACTTGGCCACATCCTGGCCTTCTTTCTTCTCTTATTATGTTGACATTGCCTGTTTTATTCTATAGTACAATCATCTTTCTCTCACTTCTTTGTCCATCAAAAGAAGCCCTATTACAGCTGTCAGCTGCAATCTCTGATAGAAGCCTTTGAAAAACCATCCAAGGAGCCGCTGTATCTGGCTTTCACGGAGTCTTCAGGAAGGAGCCGAGGAGTACTCCTAACACAAAGGCCCACTATGACTCTGCCTGTGTCTAGGATCACAAAAATAAACTTCAGCCATATACCAATCCCTTTCATGGACAGAAACACATGATCTATAATGATGGGGAAAGGGAAAGTCCCCAGATACCTTAAGATAAAACACATCCATTCCCTTTAATTACATATGAAGAATTGTTTTGGTTAGATCATGAAGCTTTTCTTGAAAACCTGCGGGAACCAGAGCTGACTTGATGGAAGGCAATGCTAATAGGTAACAGAACTGCTCCAAAATAGAGGCAGCTAATTAGATTCCTTGCTAGATGGAGGCAGTGTCCCTAGATGCATTCAGAAACCCAGCTGATAAGAAACAATGCAGCACACACACAAAGCTGTGAATGAACATGAAGTGTTTGCATTGCAAAAATTCCAACTGCAGCATCATTGTTTGGCATCCCACTTTCCCAAAATAGGCCACAGACTGTCAAAATTGGAGTTTTAATTACAGTAGGTTAATAAAAAAAATGCAAGATACTACAGAACCACAGAAACCAGAATCAGCAACATCTGGCCACATATCCCGAGAGTGGTTGTGCTCTGAGGACATGAGTGCTTGTCATGTGATGCTCCCTTGAGGCTGAGAGCCTCCCGCCAAAGCGCCATAGAAAACTGAAATTCCAAAGAGAGGGCTGGGAATCTTCAAATCCATTATGTAAGGAAAGCAATCTATGTTGTTAATAATAGAAAAACTTTGTTCTTCCAATTAAAAACATTAAAATAAATTCACCACCACCAGCCTATCCCAGTATCTCCCTACCACCATCATTCATGAGAAGTACATATGAAAGAGCCGGGCGTAGTGGCGCACTCCTGTAATCCCCGTTCATGGGAGGCTAAGACAGGAGGTTCACAGGTTCAAGGACAGCCTCAGCAAGTAGTGAGACTCATCAACCTAGCGAGACCCTGTTTCAAAATAGAAATTTTAAAAAATGGGGCTGGGGGTGTAGCTCAGAGGTAGAATGACCCTGGGTTCACCTAGCACCACACACACACACACACACAAAATAGAAGTACATATGAAAGAAATGGATATTATTAAAGAAAGAGATGTTTGTATTGGGAAGGAAGATTAGAGGGAGTTTTTAACAATTAAAAATGGATTCCGGAACTATCATTATTATCAATTTACATAATTCAGACAAAGTGATAGCCTTTATTTTGAAAAGTCTGCCTTAATCCGCCAATTGATTATTCAATCCCTTTTTATTATGCTTTTCCCTTCTAAGAAATAGCATAGGAGCTCATCCACATTTTAACATGAAATTCAAGGAGAAATTTAAGTTGTAATATCAAGCTGTCTAATATTACCAAGTTGAGCCTGCTTCGTAAAATCCATCTGTAGGTCCACTTGAATCTCAATTCAAAGGCATTCTTGAAGAGGTTCCAAAGATCTTACTTTGAACTTACTTTCATGTTTCTATCTGAAAATCTACCCTTATAAAAAAAAAGAGGCCAGTAAATAGTTCTTAAAAAGACATTCACCATAGCTGAAATAAAATGTATTTCCTAGTATGGATTACAAAGAAGTCCAGTTCTTACCTGTTTTGATCACCTGGAAATTTATTCAGCTCACAAAATGAAGTGCTACTGACTTCAGATTAGTCATCAATATATTTAGGTTTTCCTAAAATGGAGACCATAATAAACACAAAATCACTTTCCAAGTCTCTAAAAACACCAACGTACTTTACAAATGTCTCCGTAGCTATCAATTTAATCTTATGCCCAACATGCACGCCAACAGTGAAACAATGAATAGGACATTATTCCCTGTTTCCAAAACACAATCTTTCTTTCTTAAAGCAAGTCAATACTTATCTGACAGACATAGTTCAATTGTGAATCATTTCTACCTGTTTTGAACTTGGTAGCAATAACTTAAGATTGAGCAATAAAATGGTTTGGAAAAAAGAAATCATTTCTCCAGTATTCTGTCTGTAGAAACCTTTACTCTAGGTCAGATTCTTTGGAAGTGGAATCTGAGATGAGGATTCTAGTTTGAGAGATTTATTTGGAGAGCAAGGGAAGCAGAGTAGAGCAGGGGAATTTAAAGGCAACTGTGCCAACTGAGACCCAGTTTGGGTTCTGCAGGACCTGAGACACAAATGCACCAACTGCACCACAGACAGTCCACGTTGAGCAAGGGAGGACCAGAGCCTGCAAAGGGCAGGAGGAGGCTCAGCTTCTCACTGGTCACAGACAACTTCAGCAACTGGGAGATGTTATGAATCAATATTCACATCAGCTGGAGATGGGAGCAGTGCTGACAAAGGCGACCAAGGCAGGCACCATGGTGTCCTCAAAAGTGTCCTCAAAAGCCCTTAATAATACCAAGATAAGCATCAACCCCTCCAACCTGGCTAAATTCAGATACTTATTCTTATTTAGAGATGTGAAATTTCAAATAAGTAATAATAAATGCAGATTGTGAGGCAGTTAATATATGAATAGATGCAATTAAATATTACATGATGCAGAGATGCAACTGTTAGGAATGAAGCTCCTTTCTGGCCATCTCTTCTCCCTAGACTACATAGGAAAAGGAAAGAAGGAGGAGGAAAAAGAGAAGGAAAGAAAGAAGGAGGAGGAGGAGATGGAGAAGGAGAAAGGGAAGGAGAAGGAGAAGGAGAAGGAGAAGGAGAAGGAGAAGGAGAAGGAGAAGGAAAGGAGAGGTGGAGGAGGAGGAGGAGGAGGAGGAGGAAGAGGAGGAGGAGGCAGGTGGTAGCATTTTGAAAGCTCTTTTTGTCACATTATCATACCCTGCTGATGGAAGCATAAATTCATCAAAATGCTAGAGACAATAATGCAATATCCTCCAGAAGCTTCAAATATTCATATGTATGCCTTTTAACACAAAACATCTATTTCTGGTGTATTTCCTTAAGGAAGTACTCAGGCAACTATGCAAAGATACTCATTGAATTGTTATTGAGTCATTGCAAACAAAATTAAGCAAAAATAAAATTAGCAAATGGTCATCAATAGAAGACTGATATAATTCTAAAGGACTATACATACAATGACAAACTATAATCTTTTAAAGTGGTAACATGGAAGCATGTAACTAACGTGAAAAGATTGTTAGAATTTACGTTAAGTGAAAAATTAGGTTATAAAATCTATATTTTGTATATAGATCCTGTATATGTGATCCTGAGTATATATTTACAGTTGTGTTATAGATGAATCTAAACATAAAATTATTGGGAGGCCTATATGTGTTAACAATATTTTATCTCTCTGTGTGAGATTATAGGTAATTTTTATTTCCCCTTTTTAGTTTTACTATATTGTCTGATTTTTTGCAACACTCATGTATTACTTTTAATGATTTATGAAAAAAATTATTTCTATTTTCTTGAACCTATGCTAAGCCAAACTGTCTTACAAACATTTGTAGTAGTAGTGCTAACTCGCTAAGATGTATAACAATAGCACAACAAAATCCATTAAGCAACCAGAAGAAAATGGGCCTGCTATAAACAAAGAAAAGTAAAGTATATATATATTCTCTGGGCCTGACTAGCAGCTGTGCAGAAGCAGGAATCATGAAGCTTACTCACTAATGTCCTTTCAAGAGGCCCAGGTCCTCTAACTGAATCATTTGACCTCTTTGTACTTCCAATTTTTCCACTCATGAAAGGGGAAATAATACTACCTTCCATTATTTTTTTCCCAGAAAAAAATCTATAACTGGTTTAAAGTACTTGGCTTCCCCAGGAGAAAATATGGTTATTATAAGCAATTTAATGTTTGGATGAGTAAAAACTTAGAGGCAAGTATTTTCACGGAATACTTAAGGAAATGCAAGACAAAGAAAAAAGAAAAGAAAAAGGACAATCCCCTTTTAGTTTCAAAGAACACAGTACACACCCTGAGGAGTTAGAAGACAATTTCCTCTCTGATACTCTGTCAAAACCACTCTCTGATGTCTTATGATCAAAAAATTATGGAACTTGGAGCCATAAGCTTATGAGGCCACTCCCTAGCAGACTTCTCAGAAGCACTTTAGACACTGTTAGAATCAGGCAAATTCACTGCCTGAACACTAGCAGAGTCCAAAGAGAAGAGCTTCCATTTCTCAGCCACCTCTTGAGGCAGCCCAGAGGATTTCAGCCAAGCTCCTGAATTATGGCATCGGGTGCTGATGAATAGAGGGAAGTCCTTTCACCATTCCTAACCACATCAATCAGGAGTCCCACATCAGCCTGATAGGGGCCCAGAGTTAACATGAAGCTGGGTGTAAGATGATAGGAGGGCGATGCCACAGTTAGATATAAAATGTCCCCTAAGGAGCTGATTTATTAATGTTTGAAGTTGATGTAATTGAGTCTTGAGGGTTGTAATCCCAGCAGCATTACAATGGACTTATCTGGGTGGTGACAGGGGTCAGTAGGGTGTGGCTGGAGTGGGTGAATTCTGGGGGTGTGGCCTTGGGGATTATATATGGTTCCTCCTCTCTGTGCTCTATCTTTGCTTCTGGCCTCCATGATGTGAGGAGCACACCCCATGTGTCCTCCCTCTTTCTGCCTCCCATCGACATGCCCTGAGATCCACATCCCCACATGTATTGAACCCATGAAGGAAGAAAATAAATCTTCCTTCCTCTGTGTTATGAGGTCAGGTCTTTAGATCATGGATGTAAGAATGCTGATGGATACAGGTGAGAATGTCAGGAAGTGAGGGTACCACCCCTTCTAAAGAACAGCTGCCCTACTGTTGCCCTAAGGAAATCTGAAAACAGGCTGGCCACATTTTCTATTTCCCCCAAATTTCCATTTTTTAAAGGAAAAAGGGAAACCCACAGGTGCATGTGAAATCTTTTGATATTTTTTAACCTGTGTGGACCAAACAAAACCTGTTTGAAGGCCAAGTTCTGCTGGGAAGCTGCCAGTCTGAGACCTTTGCTGTGAGTGGTGGAGAGCTTCCCTCTGCACTTAGCATTAGTTCAGCTGTGAGGCTGGGGTTAGCCACTTGGGCTCAGCACCTTCATCCATTATACAATGATAGGAAAGTGTTCACTGAATCATAGATGCACATGACCTTCCATCTCTGTTTCTGGGAGACAAAGAGTGTGGAATAGACACTAGATTAGTAAACAGAAGTCTTGCTTGCTATCGAGACTTTGCCTTTTAGTAGATTCATAAAGTTGGAGCTGCTATTCTGCTCCTTTGTTCTTGTTCCTGTAAGAAGGGGAGAGAGTTCTTTCTGTATATATCTGAAAGGGTCATTCAAGGAGTAAAATACATTTACCCCAAAGTACATTGCAAATGAGAAACTACCAAATAAGATTAATTGTTGGTGTGTCAATAACTATTTACAGACTGTCTCCCAAACAGATATTTGCTAGTTGCTGGAGGCTACAATTGAACAAGTTAAACATCATCTCTGCCTTCATGAAGCTTATAATAACCCCAAGGGCATAGAGCACTGTGAAAGAGAATTCCAAGATACTTGGGGAATATACATTAAATATATATAGCTCTGCTTCACATATCAATGTCAATCAGAGACCGAATATATGGTGGTGGTCCCATAAGATTATAATAGAGTTGAAATATTACTATAGCCCAGTGACACTGTGGACCTTGTATTGTTCTAGTGCAACATGCCACTCAAGTGTTGTTCGTGGGCAGTACTATTAAAGTGCAGTATAGCACATGCAGTTATGAACAGTACATAATACTTGATAATGATAATAAATGGCTCTTTTACTGGTTTATGTACTTATTATGCTACATATTTTTTACTGTTCACCAAGTTTTTTGATTGCTTCATGGAGCCATGTTGAGTTATTGACTTATCCCATCTAAATGTACGTAAGCGTGCTCTATGATGTTTGTACAAGGCTGAAATCACCTAACGATGTATTTCTCAAAACATATCTCCATCATAAAGCAATGTTTGACTGTATATATTTGGAGCTGGTGATTGCTCCCCAAATCATTAATCAAAACATGTTTTTTATTCTCTGTTTGCAGCTAGGTCAAATAGAAAATGAAATCAGGACAGAAACAGACTTTTTGAAATATATCTCTCTTTGTGCCTAAGTACCATTTCCCTGAAGAACCACCAGCCTGAGATAGAAAGGCTAATAAGAGGGGACAATTCAGATCACAGGGAGCACAAACAGATAGCACAGGAGAGAAGCAAGGATTTTCTGTAAAGGCCAAGGCACCCATGGGTTTCCATTCTGAGACTGAAAAATCAAGGAAGATTGACTCACCACTGTCAGTACCAGTACTGATGTAATTTTCAAAAAGTCTTGCCAGGAGTCTGTTGAAAGACTTCTGAAATACAGCCACCACTGTTTCATTAAGAAGGTCTTTGTTCTTTTCAAGCCAACCACTGATATTATAAGGCGCCTTTGGAAAGGCATACATTTCAGTAACAAAAGGAGAAAATGAAGAAACGAACACAGCAAATTGTACATTACTTGAAAAATATCACAAATTGCGTGGGTCCTTTAATTTTAAGTCAGTTTGATGTAGCAGTGCTGAATAATACCCAGAAGTCCATTGTGCAGTCCACAGAGATCTCCAAGCTTTAAATTATCAAAGGAAAGGAAGAGGAGGGAAGGGGCAAGAAAGATAGGAGGAAGTAATAGGAGAGAGAGAGGGCCAAGGAAGAGAAAGGAGGGAAAGGGACAGAGAAAAAGCATTAAATCATTTCCAATAAACAATTCACAGCAGCAGTTCTTCACAGACAAGACTAAATAAAATCATCCAACTGCCACTGACACACAGTGAACACTAACAGAAAAAGATAGCAAATAGAATGGCATTCCCTGTAAAATTATAATTAATATTCCATAATGCTAAAGAAGAGAACTGTAAGCCTATCTGGGGATAGTTGGCAGGCCATGGTTAGGCTGAAGTAATATTTCACCCTTTATCTGTTCCCTTTCTGTTCCACCCAGAGTCACTGGCCAGAAGAGGAGAAAAAGGGTACACACACTACTGGGGAAAAGAGAGGGGGCAGTGAGGGTCATTGAAAGCTTCGCTGGCCTCCGTTTGGAGTCCATTATTTCACACTATTTCTTTATGGGAGAACAACAACAAAAAAAATCTTTAGTAAAAAGATCAATTAAAATCACTCATTCACACTATGTTGAGCTTTAAAAAAGGATAAATAAGGGGGAAAACATGACTTTGATGGTGTCCATGCCTTTCTGCAGCAGTCTGGCTTTGAGTTGGGGTAACAGAGTCCATTTTGAGATTTCTGACCTCTGTGCACATGGGATGCTATTGTAGTGTGGGTGTTTCATTCCCTTAGTGCTAAAAGGCTACTCTACCTTTCCCTGGGACTGAAATGTGTTTTGTTTCATCTCTTCATTTAACCTAAACTTTATTAAATATCATCTGAGGACTTGGGCTGGGTATATTTGAGAGAAACTCAGGAGAATTCAGGGCTGGGGGTCTGGAGGTAACTTACCACTCCTGCATAATGGACAAGTTCACAGCTTCCTATTTCTCCTTATCAGTCTTGGGCTTCAGGAAATAAACTGATTTTCCAGAATGGTTATCAAAGGATTTGGTCTTGAAAGTCAGGTCTGTAGCCTTAGGAAACATGCATTCCTCTTCAAGGGTGGAAAGAAGGCTGGTGGGCTGTTGGAGAGACATGAGAGCAGCAGGTATTTAAAAATACCGGGAAACAGTGTTCCCGATAGGGGCTCAGTATAAATTCTTTCCCCGATAGTTGATCAAGGGAAGAATTTTCACTGCATATAATGAGCCAATCATCCATTCAATAAATATTGATTAAATACCTACAATTTAATACTGATACCAGCAGCAGCTGCTGATGTTGCACTGAGCCACATACTCTCCACAGGGTGTTTACATCGAGTGGAGCAGATGGAGAGTAGGCAAGTAAACAAATAAATAGCTAGAACAATAAATAACTAGCCAGGAGTGGTGGTACATGCCTATAATCCTACTACTTAGGAGGCTACTACTACAGGAGGATCGTAGGTTCGAGGCCACCTCAGCAATTTAGTGAGACTCTGTTACAAAACAAAAAAAAATAGGGCTGGGGGTGTAGTTTGTAGGTAGAATGCCCCTGGGTTCAATCCTCAGTAACACACAGAGAGGAGAGAGAAAGAGAGAGAGAATTAAAATCCCTTCATAATCAGTTTTTCTTCTAGGTACTTCCTTATGCAAATTCTATGATCCAACTAGACTACCTGACATTTCAGAACATGCCCTTTGGTTTTCTGCCTCTGTACCTTTGGCCTTGCCTATCCCCCCACCAGACTTCTGCTAAAATTATATCCATTCCTTAATATCTAGTCTAAATTTGTGTGCCTCTCTCTACCAGACCTTTCTAGATTCCTACAGGCAGAGGTGACCTCTGTTCTTCTGGATTTGGGGGCCTTTCTTTATGCCTTTAATTGCATTCACATTGCATATAATATTTTAAAAATGCATTTCTACATTTATTAGACTTACAAATCCTTTACGTGCCTGCATACCTCCTAAAGGCAAGAACTATTTATAACCAATACTACATTTTCTATAGCATTTAATTCAAAGTCTTATACACAGTAGTGCACCATAATTAAGGCCCAACATTATGTGTGCCTTGACATCTGAGGAAAATCAGGAGGGGCTCATGCAACTTAATCACAAATTCTCTTCCCACCAGCCCCCCTAGGTTAGGTCCCCTAGCAAATGGCCCTCCCTATGACAGGGACCAGGCACACTGCCTGCTTAGTATTCCTGAATAATGGGTTTCAATCCCCTCTTGGTTTGTGGAATTATTTGAACAAGCCAATCACATCCTCCTGTAGGAACTTAGGGTCACCCACTCTACTATTACTACAAAGCCGCCTCCCACAGCCTCTGGTTATTTACCCTCTTCTGAGTATAACCCCTGCATGTGGCCCTGCGTGGTGGGTGTCTATGTTCCTGGGGATGTGAGCATTTGTGACTAATAAGATGTTGATTTCATCCATCCAGTGTTAAATGTCATGTGTTCCTCCAGCCCTATAACCTAGACCAGGAATTCTTCTATCAGGGCAAAGAGGAAGCGATCAAGACAAATAG
Source organism: Glis glis (assembly GCA_004027185.1). Lineage (NCBI taxonomy): Eukaryota > Metazoa > Chordata > Mammalia > Rodentia > Gliridae > Glis > Glis glis. Next base: position 22,022 of record PVJS01015439.1, read on the forward strand.
TGGCTAAACAGATTCATTTATTTGTTTGTTTAATGAAAAAATAATAATAGAAGTCCTGGTTTTAAGACATTCTTCCAATTATACCAGAAGTTGCTTGAGTGCCAGGATGGCGCCTTCTGGGGTCTGCATTCCTCAGTCCTTAGCACAGGAGGCCCTGAGGTGACTAAAGTGTAGGCTCTCAGCAAGTTTCCACTAAATAATTAATTGACAGGTGAACACTGAGACAAACAGGTTTGGGCTGCTTTGCTGTGGTCAATAGTCAGACAAAAGTAAGAGTTGCCAACAACAACAACAACAACAACAACAACAACAACAAAAACACATAGAGTTATGTGTTTAAAGAAAATATTCATATGTCTATATAAGATATTAGATATTAATAAAAATAATTTTATATTAAAATGCCTGTATTAGTACATTCAAAGAGCTCCCCTTGGGAGCAACAACATTTGTTTAATGCCAACATGCTACCAGGGTTTAAAATATTTTAAAACTTTACTTGGAATATTTGATACCATTGACTATTGACACATGGAAAATTCCCTGCTGTCTGATGTTATAGCATTATGTAGAAACAATCAAGTTATTCAGGCCACATTGGCCAAATAAGGCAAATAATGTGTCAATCAAGAAATACAGTTTGGACTCAAAGCCCAGTAAAGTGATAAATATTAGAGCAAATTTTCTCTTGAGGTTGGTAAAGTTCTAAAACATTATTCTAGTCCCCATCCTGTGAGAGTTACCAAAAAAAGCTGAATTATTGATTATGTAGCTTTTCAAGGTTAATACACTGAAGGAGTAAAAAATTTTAACTAGATAATTTTGAGTATATTTTTATGAAATTATAGAGATGATCTCTACCAATGCCTTATGCATAATCATAAATATGTAATCATATATTGATACTTTCCAATGTAAATGATTGATGTTCAAGTTCTAAACAAACTATGTCAAATAAAGAAATGAGCATGAGTTGATCAATATAGAACAAATCATAATAGATTTCTTCACAACATATATATGGAAGAAGGTTGTTATAATCAAGGTGACCATATAAACCATATATTTTTGGTACTGAAGATTGAACCCAGGGGCATTCTACCACTGAGTTACATCCCTGGACATATTTATTTATGCATCTATTTATTTATTTATTTTAAAACAAGATCTCGCTAAGTTGCTGAGGTTGGCTTTGCACCTTCTATCCTCCTGTCTCAGCCTCCCAAGTACTGGGATTATAGGTGTATACTACCATGCCCTGCTCAAATTAACAATTAAAGTTAATGTTAAAATATATCCTTTGTTTTAGTTTGAGATAAGCTTTTTATAAACTTGAAAATATGAAACTTTTATGTGTGAAAGTTCTCTTTTCTTATAGAAACACAGAGATGCAGGCTCTAAGACATTTTTCAGATATTGATGCATTTTTATTGTTTTGAATGTTAACATTTCTCATGATTCATTACATTTTGAGGAGTGGTGTTGATCATTAAGATTTGCTACAAAATTTCTTCAGATGGCTTGGATCGATATAATGGTCTTTCCAAAATACAGAATGTTTTCAAGAAAGGTTTTGCATTCTTCATTTGCCTGACCTGAATTTCTTTGAAATCATTCATAGAAAACCAAGGACTTATCATTGCCTTCTTTTGTCTGGTCAGTATTTTTTCTTCTTCTCATTTTATCATATCAGTAGAAAATACAACAGGAAATTACATCCATGTGGCCTGGATAACTGAGGCTAGCAATAATGAGATCCGCAAGAAATCAGTAACATTCGCAGAGGTCTCAGCATCTAAACAATGTCTATGGCCCACTTTCCTGCCTGGAAACAGAATCTTGTCATCATCAAAGTAAGCAGATACTACAGGTGACAATGGTCAGAAGCTAAATCTGTGCCTCCAAGGACCTCCAGCTCTGTTGTTTCATTTCTAATCAGAAACTATAGCTTTTATAATGCCACAAAACATCTATCAGATCATGGTTGGCTCATCGTTATTATTATTTTAAATCACTTCATGGTTGATTCATTATCTTTTTTTTTCTTAAATCAGCCTGTCCTCGTGGCAGGAAGTTCACTGGCTATAAAAGGAATAAAATCAACGTGATGTCTACTCCTGTTAGGACTAATAGCTATTTTAAGGGAAGATTTAATTTCACACAAAGCCTAATAAATAAAAATGATAGGACAGTGAGATTGATAAATCTGGGTCCTGCAAATGATGGTGAGAGGTCAGTCACCCTAGTTCCTTCCGGACAGGGTTGTTGAGAATCAAATGTGACAGCAAAGTTAGAGAACTTTCGGAAAGTTAAATGTGTAGGCCTGCCCAGACCTGCCTCCAATATTCACTGCAGCGCACAGTACAGCAAGATGCAGAGAGCACATAGCTGCTAACATGCCACCATGCTTGCTCATGCGGACAACGCCACAGAAAAGACCACGCAGAATTCCCCCAGCAAACCCTGTTGCTCTTTCCCACAGCACAGGGAAAGATTTCAGACCACAGAGACATCACTGAATGCAGAAACCATCCACTGAAGCTAATTTACTAATAAGCCATGAAGTATTGTCATAAATTACTTAAACTAACTGGTACTTGTCCAATTAAATGAACAAACTACACCGTGCAAGGTAGTGGCCTTGAGGATTTATGGCAGTGGTTTGTTTGCATGCTAATTTGCCAAAATTTGTTAAGCCTCTCTGGGTCTAGTCATTCACCTTATGTTAATCAGCCAGGCTCTACCATGCTCAGATTTTCATCTCTATGTTTTTCCAGTCAAGAGCATGGTCATTTTTAATCTTGACAAGTCTTTTTGTGCATTAATGGTGGAAGTCATGCACAAGCTGACAAATGTGTAGCCACCGTCTGCTTTAGAGATGATGGAGTAGGGCAAATGACGTGAGAGTTTAGCTAGGATGCCACGGGTGCTGCACACAAAGACCATTAAGAGAAAACGCACGGGACTTCCCTGCCCCATTTCCCATCCCGTGACAGAGGCTGATTCCTGACATGGATCAACATGGCAAACAGGGAAACTTCTTAAATGAAAATGGACAAGAAAAAAAACATGCATCCTCTTCTCAATGAGATTTATGCAAGCTTGCAAATACAGACCAAAGTCAATGGACACCCGGCCAGTGCCTTCTTTCCTGTATTCCTCTTGCTTTAGAGTAAACATGTGCTGATTAAAGAACCACTGTTAATTTTTTGTTGGTAAAATTAATGCAAAGTTGCTCAAGGCTATTATACTTCAAAGATACGAATAGTTGGAAGAAGATGTAAAAAAAAAGTCTACTTGCAAGAATACAAATTAAAGAGAAAACCATATCCACTATCCTATAACAGCAAATAGAGCCAATGAGTCACCAATGTTCATTTAAATTCCTGTCTCCTTCAGATATACCTACCAACTCATAATTATTGCAATAAAAATAACACTTAATGGTATTGTATTTCAAAATCATAAGAAATTCTTTTACATTTGAAACTGAAATAAGAAAGAAAATTACTAACACTATTTTATAATAATTATTTTAATAATTATTATTAATATTAATTATTGAAATTTTCCAACCAAGGTAGCACTTAAAGTTTGCAGAGAATGATTTACATCAATCTTTGACCATATTTTTCCATGTTCAAGTTGCATTTTCTAATCTGCTCATAAATAAGGACTGACTTCATTTTCAACACATATATTTACATTAAGGATTTTAAAACCAGTGATGTAAAAAAATGCCAGTGAAGAAGTACCTTGACAGCCTGCCATCCAGGACTCCTCTGATACACACCATCAGTCACTTAAACATCCTTTCAAGCCAGATGATGTGGTGCACTCCTGTAATCCCAGTATTTGGGAGGCTGAGAAAGGAGTATCGCAGGTTCATGGCCAGCCTCAGCAATTTGGTGAGGCCTTCAGCAACTCAGTGAGACCCTCTTTCAAAATAACAAATAAAATAGGGCCGGGGGTACAGCTCAGAGGTAGAATGCCCCTGGGTTCAATCCCCAGTACCACAAAAACAAAACAAAACAAAAAACATCCTTTCCTATACTGACAGGACACCAAAAGCAAAGAATACCTAGAAATCACATTGAAAACACTGTCATCTGACAGCAGCGCTCATTTAAATCTTGGGCGTTCTCTATCAGCAAACATCTTCTAGTCAACTCAGAATGTATTTACTAGCCTGTGGCTCTAGCATCCTGTTGAACACAATGTGAGAAAAGAAAGAAAGAAGCAAGTGAGGGAAGGAAAAAGAGGAAAAGAAACGGGTAAGAGAAAGTAGTGAGCTGGCCTGCGGCCTCCCCTCCAGAGCATAGGTGAGAGGAATCATATTCCTATTGATAAAGGACTAAATATCTGGGGTAGGGGGTGGCAATGTGCTCTAAAGCCTTGCTGTTCAAAGTGTGGTCCTAAGACCAGCAACATCAGCACTGCTGGGAGCGTGTGAAAGATATAAACACTCAGGCTCAAGCCCAGACCTGCTGAATCAGACTCTAACACTATCCCCAGCTGCTTCCTATGGACAGAAACTCTCTCCTTGAGCAAACTTTAGTGCAGCTCCTCTGAACTTAGCTGTCTTCCATCTGCCTAGTCCAGTCACTTCATGGAGAATCTTGCCACATTTGACTGCTATATTTGATTATGTTTGCCATATTTGATTATGTTCCCCATATCCCTCATTACATATGTAAATTGTTAGCCTGACTTTAGTACTCAACCTGTTAGAAAAGTTCAGCAAGAATCCCCCTCCTCTGATGTCTCCTCTTAGTAATTTCCCATCCACTGAACTCCCCTACCCCTCTGCTCTTGGCCTATAAATCCTCACCTTGTCCTGGTCATATTTGGAGTTGAGCCAAATGTCTCCCCATTTCAATACCTCTATTGCAATCGTCCTGAATGAAGTCTTCCTTACATTTTAACATGGGTCAGACTAATTTTTTTCCTTAACACTACACACAGTAAGGTTTGAAAAGTACTGGTGTGGTAGATTAGAAAAATGTAATCCCTAATCTCTGTTCAGTTGCTGCTTCTTACAATTGTGTAACCTTTGGCAAGTGGCCTGCCTTCTCTGGGATGAGGCACCATCATCTTGAATAATGTTTTTAGTTCTTTGCAGCCCCGGCTTCTAACTCTTCACTATTCCAGTGTGGCCTTAACCTCCCTGAAGGGAGAATGGTCTTTGGAGCATCATTCTGGCTCAGATTCCCCTACTGTCAAAGGGAGGTGGCATGCCCCTTCCCTGGAGGGCTGTGGCAAAGGCTCTCAAGCAACCTAAAGGGGACAAATCTGGTCTCTGTGCCTGGATGGTGCTATACAAATGCAGATCCCACTTCCACAATACAAAAGCACTGCCTGTTGTAGTAGCAAGTTTCTGACAGACTCCAAGTAGGAGTAAAATTCAGCTGGACTCTCTCCAAGCCTGGAAACAGAATGCACCCGGACAGGTAACAGCAAAACAGACCTATCACTTCCCTCCTTCTACCCAGGAGAGAGCACGCAGCAGGCCAGTTGGTGTCCGGTGGAGATTTAGTTGTGAGTCACCCACTTTCTTATCTTGAGTCATTTCCACAGGAATCCATCAGCCGGGTGGCACTGGTTTTTTATTATGAACGTCAAGAGCACACTGTACAAATACAGCATCAGGGAGATTTTCATCCTCTGTTAATACCAAGGAAAGCACTCTGTCCACAGCAGGCAGTTTGAAACTTTCAAAAGAACACAACTAATTTGCTCACTCCCTTTTAATTTCCTATACACTTGAAAGGCTGTTTGGTCAGGCGTGGGGAGTGATGGGGAAACACAAAAGAAAGCAGGTAGAGGGAGACTTTGATGGTAAGATGTCTGCTGAGTGAATTAATGAAACCCACAAACTATGGAATCAGCCTCATCCTTTTTATCATTTTCTGCCCAATGAAGGGGGAAGGAGGGCTAAGCCTATACTTCTACTTTTCAGGAGTTAATGGACCCGTTTCTTAGATCCTTTTTTTTTTTTTTTTGCGGTACCGGGGATTGAACCCAGGGGCCTTCTACCTCCGAGCTACACCCCTGGCCCTATTTTTTATACTCTAATTTGAAACTGGGTCTCACGAAGTTGCGGAGGGACTCACTAAGTAGCTGAGGCTGGCTGCGAACCCGGATCCTCTGGTCTCAGCCTCCCAAGTACTGGGATTACAAGTGTGCGCCACCACACTCAGCTTCTTAGCTCTTTTAACATAAGTGCACAGAAGACTTTGATATCTGCAGGTCAGTAATGCGTGATAGAAAACAACAGCAGAAAAACAAAGAAACAAACAAAAAAGAAATAGAGTCAAATAGTCAAAATTTTAGTCAGGTTGATCCCTGCCTTTCTCATCTGTAAAAGAACAGTAGTGAAATCTGCATATCTCACAGGTGTTGTGAAAGATCAGATGAGTCTGAGGATGTAACACAACACAACACTCGGCTTTAGCATTCAGTGACTCTTAGCTCCTCCTTTCCCATCCCATGTTACCTATATCACTCTCATCCTCACCCCAGTATTCACCAGTGGTATCACCTGGAACAATAGTCTTTATAAGAGTCACTGTCTGTAGCTGTAAAATGGAAATGCTAATAAGATCTACTTTGTATCCTTAATATTCGATTGGATAAGATAATCCATACAGATCACTTATCACAGTACCCATAGTAAGTACTCAGTGGATACTGATCACTAGTATTATTATTTTGTCATCATTATTAACTTTTTCTAAATTCAAATAACTCATTTCTAACAGACATAATGAGAACCGCTATAAAATCATAAAATACTTGCTAATCCTGTATGGTGGTTCTCCACGCAGGAGGAGCGCATTTGGAAATGTGGAGGCCATCTGGTTGTCACAGTGACTGAGGATGCTACTGGCACGTAGTACCTGGATTCCAGGAATGCTAAACATCTACAAAATGCAGGACACTCTCATTCTTGACAATTGCCCCATCTTAGGTACCAAATGCCTCTCCATTGAGAAACAAAATGTCATTCAACCTCTTCACTGAGGTGCTCAGAGAGATGAAGATAATTGACCAAGGTATCCGAGTGAGGCAGTGGTAGAGCAGGAACTAAGCTTTATGTAGAGTGTTAACACTGCAGGAATTTTCCCCATCTTTTGTAATTGTCGTCAACAAAGCATACATGTCTCTATTCTTAGTGGTACCAATTGTCTGTATAAGGTAATTAAAATTCCTAAGAAAAGAAAAGCCTTAGAATATGCTTTCTTACTATGTCTACAGGAGAGGGAGAGAGAAAGAGAGAGAGGAGAAAGGGTGTTGTTCTTTTTATAAGGTTGAATAATAATATACTAGCTTACTTCCCTTGTTCTGTTATAGTAAAGGATGCAGTGTTAACTCAGTTCCCTAGAATACAACGTTAAAGAGATGAAGGTTTGATTTCAGTCCTCCTAGGGGTTCATTAGTTTTATAAAGAGAAAGACCCTGTTCCATAATCATAGCGTGTCATGTATGCATGTTACAGTGAACGTCTAAGAAAGCACGAAACTCTAACCCCAATGCCAAGCAATAGCTCAATTACTTGTCTTGTTAACATGATTCCAGTTCCACTATATAGACTTTAGTCTATTTTAACATTTGTGGAGCACCTACTGGCGGCAGGGCGCTGTGCTAGGTACTGAGGTACTAAGATGAATTAGATGCAGTTCATGGCCTCAAAGTGCTTAGGTTACAAGGGAGAATGAAAATGTAGGTAGATTATTTCAAAATAGTGCAATTAGTATTATGTTAAACATAGAATTATTGGTTTATGGAGTAGACAAATAAAAATAAATTGATTTTGCTTATATGTATACGTGTTTTAAATAACATGGAAACGTCAGATACCTTAATATAACAAAGGAAAAAGAGTTTATTATAGTCAAAATGACTATATTCAGCCACAAATGCATACTTTTGTCTATGGCTTTTTCAGATTTAGGATGTATACAGAGTAAGATAACCTGAGTGCCACCTGAATACTAGCTATGTGTCCTTTGGAATGTTACCTAGGTACTTTTATCCCTAAATTTCACAATTGGAAACATATAAGCATTCTTGACCTACTTCCTTCTGAGTATAAGAATGGAAGAAGACAATACCTGTGAATTCTTTATAAATACTATGTATGACAGAGAGAAGGCTATCACTTCCCCATGCATTCCCTCTTTCCAGGGAATACATTTCCCAGCTCCTATGGCTAAGGGCATAATTTGACTTTCAGCAACAGAGTGTGAGTAAAAGTGATATCACTTCTACCTCAAGTAGTTGAGGCAGGTATACTTTCTCCACAAATGATCTTTTCCACCAGCGCATCAACTTTGTGGGTCAAGTGTCCCAGAAGGCATAGCTACAAAATGGGGAAAGGGCTGTAAAAACTGTATGGAACTTGGTGTAAGAATATTTTGTCATCACAAAATTTAGTGTGTCATAAGAATTTAGAGTATATATGTTACTACAACATGGCCTATATCATACTGAATAATGTATACAGCAGATATAAATTATTACTTTGAAGTGTACCAGCTTACTTAAATAGTCTCATTATCCAGTGGGCCTAAGAATATTACTACAGTCAAGCAAAGCATCAAGACCAGCAATCCTCAGGACTTTTCCAATCCTATCATTGCAACATTTTCCTGCTGGCTAAGCAAAACTTACATGGCCATCTAGCTCTAACTTCTGTTCCTAGTCCCCCCCCCTTTAAATACTAACTTCAGCATATGTTCTGAACTCTTTCTCAACGCTCATATCACTATGTGCCTGTTGCATTAAAGAAGTTAATAGGAGCTGGGCGTGGTGGTACACACTTGTAATCCCAGTACTTGGGAGGCTGAAACAAGAGAATCACAGGTTCACAGCCAGCCTCAGCTACTTAGTGAGGCCCTTCGCAACTTAGTGAGACCCTGTTTCAAAATGAAGGAAAAAAACTGGGCTGGGGGTGTAGCTCAGAAGTAGAATGTCCCTGGGTTCAATCCCCAGTACCTCAAAAAAAAAAAAAAAAAGATAATAGGCCAAATAGGTGAGAGACACCAATTTACCAATTTTGTTCATATCAGAAACCAGCAGCTTTAAAAGCTCCTTAGCTGGACAATCAAGATGTTTATCACAACAAGTAAAGGGTTTGCCTACATCTATCTGCAAAGAAACTTGTAGCCTAAGGTGAAACTGTCAAAATGTGTATTTCAGACTGGAGAGACTCTTGACACAAGATCATTTACTGTCCTATGCATCGTAACTAAAAACATTGAAATAGTCATCACAATAGCTATTTTCTGCTTTTTAATATAAGTTCTTATTGTAGACATTCTCAGTAGATGAAAATATGCAAGCACAATATTTATACAATTATTACAAGATCGTAGAATCATGATATTCTTGGAACAGTGCCTTACCTGTTCTATGTTGACTTTAATAGATATTCATTACCAACTGTCATTCTAGGATGGACCAAGCCCTTCACCAACTCAGAAGTCAATGCCCATGAGGAAAGCAACTTTGTTGGTACCTCATCATAAGAAAGAAAGAGAAGGAGGAAAAAGGGAGAGTGAGTGAGGGAGTAAAAATTCATTCCATTATAGGCAAGCATACTACTTAGAGGACAGAGGATATTGTTTTCAGATCAATGTAGCAAGATAAATTTTAACTTTGAAATGAAAGCCTGAATCCTAAATGTTTAAAGGAATCTATTTCTTAGAGAAGCAAATCAAAATCACATTGAAATGCCACTTTGTACCCACTAGAATGGCTATAATCAAAAAGGTATAGACAATAACAAGCATTGATGAGGATGGAGAGAAACTGGAACCCTCATGTATTGCTGGTAGGAATGCAAAATGGGGCATCCACTATAGAAAACAGCTTGGTAATCACAAGTTAAACAGACTTACTGTAGGACCCAGCAATTCTTCTCAGGTATATATCCAGAAGAAGTAAAAATAAATATTTATACCCCAAATTGTACACAATGTTTGTACCAGCATCATTCATAATGGTGAAAGAGTAGGAAAAAATGTTCATGAACTGATGAATAAACAAAATGTGGTATATTCATATCATGAAATATCATTGAGCCATTAGAAGGAGTGGAATAATGATGTATGCTAAGACATGGCTGAAACCTGAAAACACTATTCTAAGTAAAAGAAGACACAAAGGGCCCATGTTGTAGGATTCCATTTTTTAAACTGTCCAAAATGATTAAATCCACAAAATCAGAAAGTAGTTTCATGGTTGTGAGGGGCTGGGGGGAGGAGAGAATGGGGAGTAACTACTAATGAGTACAGGGCTTGTTTGGGGAAAGGTAAGATATTCTGAAAATAGATGGCAGTGATGGTTTCAAAACCTTGTGAATATGCTAAAACACACTGGACTATACACTTTAAAGGGTAAATTTTATGGTATGTGAATTACTTCATGATTTTAAAAATAACTTATTTCTTGATACCAGCCCTTTTCTAAAAAGAACTAATCTTACATATATGCTTGTGGATTCTTTCAATGAAACAAGGGCTTGGGGCATTGAATTTGATCATCCCCGACAACCACCAATCAATAGCAGTCAGAACATTTGCCCAGCATCTATCAAAGACCCTTCCTTTTCCAGCGAATTCTGTTTACTCCATAATGCCCTCTGCTGCCCAATGGGAATATATACACCCCACAAAATGTTCTATGAAACAAAACTCCCATTTTCTAAGGAAAGATGCAGATAAGAGTAAGTGTTGTCAGAAGAAAATATAACTAGGCATCGATGACATCAGATGTTAAATAAGACACAACACAAAAGTGTGCCACGGGCAAAAAATTATAAGCATATTTCAAATTGTATATTATTTTGGTTTTTGAATGAAATATTGCACTCATCTGAATCCTCTCTGATACGTTTTCTATTTTCAATAATTCTCGAGATACACTAGTATATCTCACATAGTTACATAGTCATTCTGTGAAATTCTTATAACAGAAGGTGAGGGAGATGGGGAAAGGTTAATCAATGGGTACTAAGTTCCAGTTAGATGGGAATAGGAGTTCTGGTGTGCTATTGCACAATAGGTGACCAGAGACAACAATTATGTGCTGTACATTTCAAAAATCTAGGAGAAAGGATTTTGAATGCTTTTACCTTAAGGAAATGATAGATGTTTGAGGAGATAGATATGTTTAACCTGATTGAAACATTACATGATAATTCAAGACATCACATGTTACCCTGTTAATAAAATACTATTTTTATTTTTATGTATCAGCTAAAGATAAATATTTAAAAAGACAGAAGGATCTACATGTAGAAAGGACAGCACATGCAAAATACTGGGCATGCACATGCAAAATAACAAAGCAAGCTGGCACCGTGATAGGCACTGTGTCACCTATCAGCTCTTTCTTTCTAAAATTAGACTTAGCATGATTGTTATTTGGTTTACATTTCATTTGTCTTTTTGGTTTTTAAAGTAATACATGTTTGTTTCAAATATTAAAATTATACAGAAATATATGACTAGAAAATTAGAGTCCTCCATAATCCCAACCTTCAAAAATATACTGTGGTCTGTCTGTATACATGTGACTATATCTTTTTTCTTATGTAAGTTCTGAACTAGAATCATACTAATTCTTTTGCAACATGTTTCTAAGTCAGTACATTTAATTGTTTTATAGTATATCCTCATCTTTGGACATTTAGTATCCCATTATCCAGACTGGGTGGTAGGATAGAATAGTAATTAAACATGGGAGTCCTGGAGTCAGCCAATCCCAATGATACAACTTACTGTGTAACCTTGGTTAAATCACTTACATGCCCTGGGCCTTTGTTTCCCTGTGTGTATTATAAGGATCAAAAGAAAACATATCTACATCAAATTATTACTGTAATGACTTAAACAGTTAGCATTTATATTGTCTGGCCCAGTAAGTCCCCTAAATTTACATAAGGTATTTAGCCAGGTCTTTGTTGATGTTTATGCTGTTTCCAATTTTTTACATGCTTTAGCTACTAAAGAAACTTCCAAGTCAAGTTTTGGATTGCTCTTAGCCTCTTTCACATTTAAGTTCCTATTCCTTATTTACTATCACCCAACATTTCTTACAGATACCTAATAAATGTTTACTAATTTTGTTGACAATTCCCCTGAGAGGCATCACAAAATGTGTTAGATAGAGACGCAAAAGGAGTCCATGGCAGGTTTTCTTCGTGCAGAGAGGCCATACCAGGAAGACAAATGCTAAGCACCACTGGGAAAGGTGGCAGGAAGATGAGGATCTGAGAGGTCAAACAGTAAGTTAAACTGGAGAGAAATCTGTGGACAGAGAACCCAAAAGGATGCTTTGGGCATCACATTCTTTTGGGGGGTAGGGAATTAAACCCAGGGGTATTCTACTTCCTGGCTATACCCCCAGCACTTTTTGCATTTTATTTTGAAACAGGGTTTAACTAAGTTGCTGAGACTCTCACTAAATTGCTGAAGCTAGTCTCGAACCTGTGATCCTCCTGTTTCAGCCTCCCAATCGCTGGGATTACAGACATGCACCACTGTGCCTGGATGCTACATTCTCTTTTTTTAAATATACTTTTACTGGTACATTGTAACTGTACATCGTAATGAGATGCAGAGTGAGAGACATGCATATGCACAGCAGTTACAGTGCTTTCTTGCAGATCCCACCCCCTTCCATCCCCCTCCCCAATCAAAGTCTATGGGTCAGACCATAGACTTTTTGAACTGGAAGATATGTTAAAAAGCATCTAATTCAATGTGAAAATATTTAAAAGAAAAGGAGAAACATAACAATGTGCCTGGTCAATTGAGTGGAGACAAATAGTAACTGACGATATGAAAAATGAACAAATATATGGTTTCTGTTCAGGCAAAAAAAAAAAAAGAAAAAAAAAGAAAAGAACAAGAGTTGGTTTTCAAAGTTTTGGAACCATTCAGATGGATAATACAGGTAATAACAGTCTCAAAAAATAGTTTGCCACACCAAGAGCCTTCCTACATCCTTTTTCCTGTGTTAAGACAGAACTTTGAGTCTATTTTTATCCATGAACAAAGGAATCCCAAGTTCTCTGTACAGTATCCCACCTTAAGCTTTAACAGAAATAGCATCTAATGTTACAGGATTATTTCTCATCCACTCCAGAGATAGTTGAGTAGCTCCAGACAGGACTGGTGTGCCTGGATTTATCCCAGAGGTTTATATCATACATCATAATATGTGTTCTCTTTTGTTGGGCAGAAAATAATAGTGGTCATCGTGTTCCAAAAAATAAATTACCTCATTTACAGCTATAAAACCAAAAATAGTGTAAAATTATGAAGCAATGTTCAGCTGAATTTTGGGAAATATTATTTCAAACCTAGCAATAACTGGAAGTACATTTGCCTCATGTTCCCAAAGAGGATTATGAAACTCCCACCAATAAGAATCAAGACTTTAGGAATGACTCCGTGGACACTGTGAATGAACCCATGGATTTTAATTAGGATTTAAGTATAGACTTAACCATAGATTTTAATTAAACAGCATAATCTCACCCTGGAGTGGTGACATTTAGTTAGAGCAGTGGTTCTCAAATGTTGTTATGTATCAAATAGCCTGGAGAACTAATAAAGAACTTTAGGACTGGGCTCACTGAAATAGGTTAGGGCCCAAGACTCTAGGTTTATCATGTTACCTATATGATCCAGTCATAAAAGACTTTGTTTTTGTTTTCCCCCACTGAAGATTAAACCCAGGGGCACTTTACCACTAACCTACATCCCCAGCCCTTTTTATTTTGAGACAGGGTCTTGCTAAATTACTAAAGGTGGCCTCAAACTTGCAATCTTCCTGCCTCATCCTTTTTAAGTAGCTAGGGTGTACCACTGGCTTGGCTTCTGATACCCATAAAAGTTTGAGGATAAAGTGCTTATCACAGTGGTATTCAGCCTTGCCTGCACTCTGGGATCACCTGGCAAATTATAAAAACAAATCCTGATGCCTGCATCCCATCCCTAGACCTGTTTTCTTTGGTCTGGGTGAAGCCTGCACTTCAGGAATTTAAAAATCCTTCAAAATCCTTCAGGTGATTATGGTGTGCAGCCAAGTTTGCAAAATACCATCTGATTTCGTAGGTATGTTTGGAAGTCAAGAAAATGGAGAGAATAAAGATACAATTTCACCTGGAAACAGGTAAGGAGGTAGAGAAATTGAAAAGGCATCGTTTTTCAACTTTACAGTTCTATTCTAGTGCAGTCCCATCTGCAAATAACCAGATAGAAATAAAGGGAACAAACTCCAGTCTTTTCAATCTAAAATCTGGCTAACCTAAAGAGATGTTATGATAATAGCATTAAATCTTTTATGGAGGGTTAATGATTTCTGAGTTGTTCACATTTCATTAACTTATTGAACACAGTTTACTGGGCACTTGTAATGTAAAAAAATCTGGTGCAAGATGCTGTAGCAAGAAGACAGATGAAGAGGACAAAATTCCCTAGCATCAAGGAGGCTATCATCCAGGAGAGTAAATAAAACATAGGCATAAATTACACGTCAGTGAAACAACTGCAGAAGAGGCACAGAAATTAAGTGTCATGAAAATCTGTCATGGGGAAAGACCTTTTCTGGAAGATATGACCAGGGAAGGTTCCAAAAAGAAGCAACATTTGATCTGATACTTGGAAGAGTTTTGATGGGCAAATGTCTAAGGACAATTTCCAAGATAGAGAATAGCATGACTTAAAGCTACAGAGGTAGAGAGTTCAAGGGAAGGTTATAACCCAGACAAATTGGACCATTTGACAAGCAGAAAAGTCAGTGATTTCTGGTTATATAAGATACCTGATGCCACTTTAAAGTATTAGTTAAATAAAGGAGGAACTGTTAAAGGAACTTTGAGCAGAGAGATAGTGTAATTAGAGTTATGTTTTAGGACAATAGTTTTTGGAAACATGGGAAGAGTTTAGAAGTACAGAGACCGTGAACCTGTGCAGGATGCAAAAGTGCAAGATGCTAATGGTATAAACAAGTAACAGGGAGGGGAAAAGATAACTTGAGAAACATGACTAAGACATTTCCAGTCTGAGAAGTAGAAGAGTGGTATCATGAACATGAATAGAATGTCAACAGACAGACAACACTAGAGGAAGAAGATGATGCCCTGAGTTTTAGCCATGCAGAGAATCTGTAGTAAAATGTAGACATGTGGCATTGGAAGTGAAGAAAGAGGTAAACTCCAGACAGGGCCCTGGACTCCAGGAAACAGGTGGTCTAGCACATCAGGGGGACTGCACTCAACCAGGGAAACTGACATGTTCTGCCCATGTAGCCTGTGATGGTTAGGCTGGATTGTCAACTTGACTGGATCATGAAACACCTAAGATTATGTGACTTTGGGTGCATTGATGAGATGATTAGTTGATGTAAAAGCAGATTGAGGGGAAGTCCTGCCTTGAATGTGGGTATCACTGTTCTGATAGGCACAGGACCTGGATAAAAGGAGAAATCCATGTGGAGGCATGCGTGGTTCTTCCTGAAGAAAGTACGTCTGCTCTCGTCTGAGATATCAGCCTTCAGCTCTTCAAACTGGACCTTCACCATCATTTCTCCAGAGTTTCCTGGCCTTTCCATCTTGGACTGGGACTGAATTAGTGGTCGCTCCGATTCTGAGACTCCAGCTCTTGGGCCACTCGACCAGCTGCTGGTTCCTCTGGCTCTCCATGTGCAATCCACAACTCAGGACTACACTGCTTTGGACTGTAAGCTGACTTGATAAATCCCCCTTTACCATAGACATGTCCTGTGAGTTCTGTTACTCTAATGAACCCTTACCAATACAGGACTAAGAACCAATACAGCCCCTACCCATTTGCTCATATACCGGTGCCTCACGTGCTACCACAACTCTCAGCCCTCCACTGGGAAGCCTGAGGCCATGCCCTGCCACAGCCCAAGGCCCCAGAATTGTGGCCACCATGGACAGAGGCCCTGGTGCCAATGGCACTTACCTCTGTTGGGCTCCCCCTTTCCTGAGGACATACGCTCCAACATTGTGGCTACCACTGTTGTCATCAACACACTTCAGTGGGACCTGAAGGCATGTATCTCTGCAGCACTGCCCCTCCCAGCACTTCAGCCACTGCTGCCAGAGACTACATTGCCATTAGTGCTCCCCCAAACATTTTCCTCTTGTGGCCCAGACCCTGGCATTGTGACTGCCACAGAAATCTTTGGCACTTTCCTCTATGGTGCCTGTGTTGGTGTCCATTGCTGCAGTCTACAACACTGAGGCAATCACAGATACCACTG
Source organism: Glis glis (assembly GCA_004027185.1). Taxonomy (NCBI): domain Eukaryota; kingdom Metazoa; phylum Chordata; class Mammalia; order Rodentia; family Gliridae; genus Glis; species Glis glis. Next base: position 38,327 of record PVJS01015439.1, read on the forward strand.
ACATTGATTGCAGCTGAAGAAATCACACGGGGACTACATTCTGTGCCCACACAGAACCAAAGCCAAGGCAGCTAGTGAACCAATACCCCATGGCCCATCTAAATGGAAGTCTCTCCCTATGACAACTACTCCATGAAATTGAAAGAGTCAACCATTACCCCAGTACCCCAGACTCAGATAGCAACATAGGGATACAAGAAGCATGAAAAAGCAAGGAAGCATAACACTTCCAAAGAAACACAATAATTCTCCAGAAAGACTGCAACATAAAGAAAATCTACTAAATACTGAAATAGAATTTGAAATAATAATCCTATGGAAATTAAGCAAGATGCAAGATAATTTTAATGAAATGAGGAAAACAATTCATGATATGAATGAGAAATTCAATGAAGATGTAGAAATTACACCAAAACTGAACAGAACAGAAACTTTGGAGCTAAAGAACACAATCAGTGAAATAAAAATTACAATTATGAGCTCAAAAACAGATTCAACCAAGGAAAAAGAATTTCTGAAATTAACAACAGGTCTTTTGAGACAGCCCAGTAAAGAAAGAAAGAAAAATAAAGAAAGAAAAGAAGTAAAGAAGGAAGAAAGGAATGAAAAAGCCCAGGAGACTTCCAGAACACTATTAAGTGAACACTTTCTTTTTTTTTTTTTTTTTTTT
>PVJS01015440.1:0-38896 GCA_004027185.1 Glis glis
CTCTCTCTCTCTCTCTCTCTCTCTCTCTCTCTCTCTCTCTCCCTGTCTCTCTCTCCTTAGTGAGGTCCTCCACAACTTCGTGAGACCCGGTTTCAAAATAAAGCATAAAAAATAGAGCCGGGGGCGTAGCACAGAGGTAGAACGCCCCTGAGTTCAATCCCCGGTACCGCAAAAAAAAAAAATACATAATTGGCGATCTGAAAAGTAAAAATGGCATGTCCTACAACTTGCTTTTATTTATAGTTTACTTAGCTATTAGTGAGACTGAGCACATCTACCTGTGCCCTGGCTATTTTTATTTCTTTTTTTAAGTGCTTATTTTAAACATCTCCTTCAATGAAATCCAGCCACCTGATGTGACAGCTACCATGCTGCAATCATGAAGATCAGTACTAAGGATGGCAAATGAAGAAGACATGGGACCCAGCATCAAGGACTTCACAGCCTGGTGGGAAAACAGGCAGGGGAATGACTAACTCCAGCCTATTATTGTAAGTGCTATGTGGACATATGTATAGAAGACTAGGAAATCGCAGATCAACGGAAGCAGAAAACACTCTTCAGAAGACCAGTGTAGAAGCTATAAAGTTTGAGCTGGGCTCTGACGAATGAGTATGAATTCAGCAGTCAGGTGGGAGACAGAGAAAGAGTGTCACAGCAGAGAAAATAGCAGATGGAAAGACAGAGATGTGAACTGGCGGGGACCAGTGGGGAAGATGAACACATCTCACGGAGGATATCACGAAGACAGCCAAGGGCTTGCGCTGTCTCAGTGGCACATGGGGACTCGTCGATGTGTTCGTGAGCAGAGAATGAACGTGACATGTCTTGGGTTTTACAAGGAGAAAGAAAGACCTGGAGTGGTGTTGGGGGAGAGAGAGTGCAGGTGAGCAGGCAATGGGTCAAGGATCACTACAAGATACTTTCATTTTAGGTTATTTATTCAATGTAGAGTGATATATTTACTTTGTAAAATAGTGGCATATATAGCCACTATATATGGCTATATATGGCTGAGATAGGAGGATCACAGGCTGGAGGCCAGCCTCAGCAACTTAGTGAGACCCTCAACACCCTAGCGAGAACCTGTTTCAAACTAAGAAATCAAAAGGACTGGGGGTGTAGGTTGGAGGCAGAATGCCCCTGGGTTCAATCTTCAGTATCTACCTATTGGTATGAGGAAGAGATAAGCCATTCTGAAGAACTGTTTCTACCTTAAGGACCTTTAAACAAAGTAGCTATCATAGAACACATTATTTTTTTTTCCTATTTTTCACCACTCACCCTATCCATGCGACTTAGCAGTTTCTTTCAACAGAATGTTTCCCCACTGGTGCTGGGCCTAGCTAGATGACTGGCTTTGGCCAGTGGTGGAAATGACTGTGCATCAGTCCCTGCTGGGACTTCAAGGAGCAGTTTGTGTTTCCAGATGCTAGTTGGGGGAATTTCAGTTTACCAGGATGAGATCGTGGCCCCAGGGGCCTGCCGTTCCCAGAAGAATGAGCTATACATGGCGCAGACCTGAACAAAACTCACAATTGACAGTCATGCCCAGTACAGCCCAGCCTAGATCAGCCAATCTCTGGGACAACTGACAGCTATGAAAGCCACTGAATTTTAGGATACTTGTTATGCAGCATTATTATGGCAAAGGCTAACTGATACATGGGCACAGTCTATTCCCTTTTACATATACTCCATCTCTGTTTAAAGATACTTCTCAAGAAATGGGGTTGGGCTGATACCCTGTGCATTATCTAGAAAGTAAGATAATACAATTAAAGTATGTAATGATTAAATGTAGCCCCGTGCTTCTAATTGTAGAACGTCATCTCATCAACGGGAAGTCGCTGATGAATTTCCATCCAGAATTAGAGTGCTCACGTGTTTTACATAAGAAATCAATCGGCTATTGATTCTGCAAGGGCGACATGCATTTTAATAAAATGTAAATAGCCATGAGCTCAGCTCCTTGTTAGAAGAATATTTACATCTCTGTTGCTTCCTCCCAGTCAGTGTCATGTGTGAGCAGAAACCTGTTGAGCGGTGTGGAGGTTTTTAATCTGGTTGTAATAGGCTTCCTCATTCTGCTCATTAAAATAAAGAAAGGTTTGCCAGGGAAATGGTCTATTAGGTGGTAATTTGCTTTCACATGCAAATTGAGGGATAATTAGTTTGAATATCTGGAGATGTAGAATCTGTGTGTTTGACACATTTTCATATGTAGTCAACACCAAAAGTTCAAGTATCTTTTCAAGGAAAAGAAAGGTTCTTTGAAAGTTAAAACAGATTAAACAATACTCCATTCTGAATACACACTATTCAGGTAAATATTACGGGTGGCCTATATTTAGCCTGCAATTCAGAACCGACTATTATTTTTTTAACTTGTTAATATTTTGAAAAGGCTGACAAAAGTCTGAATGTCACCACCTCCCCCTCTCCTTTTGTAGAGACTATGTGTTGTTGGAAACATACTTGAAACAAAATTTACACTATTTTAAATAAGCAAAGGCAAATTCTATGCCACTCATTGACTTGAAGTAGCACTTTTTCTTCTAACACTTTAAAAAAAAACTAAAGAGAATCTTCTTGTGGCTTAAAGAGGGAATATAAGTAGGCTTAACTGATTTCTTGCCAGTTACTTGGTCTTTTACTCTCTAAATTTATGGAAACAGTAAAAGCATGTTTCATGATGAAAACTTCAAAAAGTCTGAGACAGAACAAGATTTAGTAATTAAACATGCTTCTAAATTTTAATTTTTAAATGGGAATTCTTGGTAGGAACTTGTCTCCTGTTACAGGTGGGATTTGGTGTTTTGAACTGGGCTGTCCAGCGCCATCTTGGTAAAGGAAAATTTATTTATCTGGAAACAGACATTTAGCTTGTCTAAATCAACCACAATGGCATATGATCTGGGAAGGACTTTTTCTCCCCAATTTATTTCACCCCCAAATATAAGCCAAATTGCATCTGAATTGGCTATTAGCAAATGATCTTTATTAGAAAGAATAAAATGTTATATAAGTATGGCCATACCGAAGAGTAAGTAATACATAACTATATCTAAATAATAACCAATCTGTAGTTCCTGGGAATGGGGAGTGGCAAAGATGTGTTTCCCAAAGAAAGAAAGAATAAAATAGAGTTTGCTAACTGCTTCTTAATTCATTTCTGCAATGAGTTTGCCCACTAAGAGGTTTTGGAAGGGCTATGACATTTGAGACACAAGGATCACAAACATGAGTAAGATAGCTACTGGCTGCCAGGAGCTATAGATGTTGCAGGACAAATAACACATACTCATGAATTATAGTAGAGAAACGAGCGATAAGTGTGAGATGGACGGAACCGCCTAAGCTATGTGACATTTCAGGGTGTGGATCACTGGTTTCTACAGGAAGAGAGGGCATTTTCTCCAAATAAACTATATGGTGGGTAGGTTTTAAGTAAGGAAAGAGAGGAGCGCATTCTAGGAAAAGGAAACGCTAGATAGAGGCATGGGATCAGGAGCCCTAAAGGTACATTCCTATTATAGTAGGTCAGGTTTAGCCTGTACTTGGGTAAGGATTTGGAAACTAGCTTGTGAGCCACTAGAACTTTGAGCACAAGAGAATGATGTCCTAAAAGCACCCTTTTGAAAGTGAGCAGGCTAGAATGTGAGGACCACAGGCAGGGGGGTTATTTCTGTTCAGGATAGGTTTTTTTCCACACCTTTATTTTCCTGGAGTTACACACACACACACACACACACACACACACAAAACCAGAGGGCTCTAAAAATGTCATCGGAACCAAGTAAGAATTGGAGACTATTTTAGAATAAGGAATTGGAGACGCAGTTGTATTTATTTTCACAATGGAAATGACTCATCTTCATGACTTCACTTTTCACCATGAGTTGCCCAACACAGTCTAGATACCCATCATGCTCTGAGAGAGCTGACTACACCCATCCCAGAGACAGACTCGTGTGGGACCTAGTGAATGTGTGCGAGTGGACAGGCGCACAAGGTGAACAGCTCCTAGAGGTCCGCTGTATAACGCTGCATCAATAACTAACAAGATTGTATGGTGCACTTAAAAAATTTAAGAGGAGCTGGGCATGGTGGAGCATGCCATCCTGGTACTTGGGAGGCTGAGACAGGAGGATCACAGGTTTGAGACCAGCCTCAGCAACTTAGCAAGACTCTCAGCAACCTAGTGAGACCTTTTTTCAAAACAAAAAGTAAAACGGTCTGGGGGGATAGCTCAGAGGTAGAATGTCCCTGGGTTTAATCCCCAGTACCCCCAAAAATAAATAAATGAAATTTAAGAGGGTAGATCTTGTATTAGGTGTTGTTGCTACAACAAACAAAAACTAAACAGTCATGAGGACACTTTCAGAGGTGACGAGTATGCCTATTATCTCAATTGTGGGGGCAAAAGTTTCATAGGTATATGCATATGACCAAACTCATCACATCATACACATTAAATATGTGCGCATTTTTTGGTATCAATTGCACTTCAATAGAACAGTTTTAAAAAGGAACGTGGCGAAAGAACTTAGAGGCTACAGAGGAAGGGGAGAAGGAAAAAGAAGTGTTGGAAGGATGTTGTCAACAGAATCCAGGCAGGTTCTGCAGGGCCGATTCACTGCAGCGGTGTGGTGATGCACAGGAATCTCATAGGCCAGAATCGCCAACCTCCTCTCACATCCCCAGCCCCTGTGCACCAAACTACCCTGGAATGTGTTGATTAAGTGGGAAAGCCACAGCTGATGGGGCACTGGCTGGAACTGTTCATCTACTTGGCAGGCAGACATTCCGATCATCTTGGAAGAGGCCTCATACCACCCCGCCTCTCCACAAAAAGGAATATCATCCTGCAGTTACATTTCTTTTGTCCCATAAGAGATGACACAGACCCTGTGGGATTGTACAATGGAGAGGGGGGTGTGAAATGAAAATAGCATGAAAAGGCGACGGAGAGGGATCCAGAGACACGTGGGTGGATAGGACGTGGCCACTGAGTCACCTGAGGTCAGATGAAGGGGAGGAGTAAGAAGGCTTCACCTGGATCTTTGGCCTCCAACCTCCATGAAGGCAATAGTATCAGATGAAATCAATAAGTCAGAATGAGTTTGGTTCCTGACATGCTGAGCGTGTATACCTCTTGTGTATCCAGGTGCCCAACATACAAGTGGAGCTGTTCTAGAGAGCTCAGGGACTCAGATCCAGGCTTGGCCATTATCCCCTAAAGGAAACTCAGATAGGGTACGCAAAGCCGATGCTAATGGAGAAGGCATAGAAAGGTAGAGGAAAAAATTTTTAAAAATCACTTGGGTGTTCAGAAGAGGGAAAATACCAAGAGAGGCAGAGAAGGAATTTTCGGACAGGAAGAGGAAGAATCAAAATCATGTTGCATCCGAGAAGTCAAAAGAATAGGAACCAGCCACCTGTAACACAATAAAGGAGATGAGAAGGTGGAGAACTGAGAGGGGGCATTCAACCAGGCAATACCGAGGCCTGGGGTGCCCAGAAGAGAGCTTTTCTTAGTGACGAGGGGAGACGTCAAACCAAACTGCGTAAAGGGATACAGTGGCAAGAGAATGGGTGTCTCACAAGGAGGTGGAGGCTGACTGTGTAGCTTCTTTTTCTAAAAACTCATTGGTGAGAATATGAGTTTTTGGAGATTTTAGGTTCAGTCCATGTGAGGCTGGGTCTGTGGAGCTCAGGACATGGCAGCAGGAAGTAGAGAGAGGGAGAGAGCAAGGGCTCTCCTCTCACATCATGGAGGTCGAAACAGAGAGAGCAAGCAAGGAGATTCAAAGACAAAAGCACAGTCCCTAAAACCACACCCCCAGGGACCCACCTTCTCCAGCCACACCCCACCTGCCTAGGTTACCACCCAGTAAATCCTCCACAATGGATTTGTCTCCTGATGAGATTACAACCCTCATGTCTTAATTATAGCAACTCTGAACATTAATACATGAGCTCTTCAGGGGACATTCTATACCTAAACAAAACATTGAGAGAGAAAAATGTTATGACACAATGAACTTTTGTGCAAAAATTATTTAGTGGGTTCCCACTATGTACCAGGCACTGGAATACGATGCTGAACAAGACCTGAACTTCTACGCCACGCCACTTACGTGTGTGTATTGCAATATTCTGTTTATTTAGCTCACTAGCTCACTGGAGCAAGAACTGTAGCTTGATCACCAGTCCGCCCACGGAGGCTCGCATATCTGATGTGCGACAGGCCTTCTGCAGACTGCCACAGAGTCCATGAACGGCACAGCCTGAGCCTTATGAAGTTCTTCCCTCGCTTGGCTCTGTGAACGCCGCTTTGTCTCTCAGGTCTCAGCTGACGCATTTCTACTTCCAAGAATAATTCCTCAGTCTCCAGGATTGAGTCAGGCACCTAGCTCAGGTCCCCTTTACACCCTGGATATTCTTCATCAGAGGAAGAGAAACCAATCAACAAGTGCTTTCAGAATTTCTGCCAGCCCCTAAGCCAGGGAGAGACGTGGAAAGAGAAATCACGGTGCAGCAGCTTCGGGACTAGTTTGGAAACTCAGTGGGATTCATTTCCTATGCGCTTCGGGTTTGCCATGAATACCTCTCATTGGTTCTCCTTTGACTCCCGCTGCTTTTCCCAGGGCTAGACTGACCAGCTTGGCTGAATTCAAATGAGCAGAGAAGCCTTTAAATCAGCCCTGGGGAGTACAGAGTCTGGTTTTTCTCCTTCTGTCAATCTCGTGTAAATAGCCGAGCCATGCATGTTGTAAACAAAGTCTGTAAGACTCCATTGGCTGGCTGGAAACCCAAGTTAAAAATGCAGCTTGCTAAAGAGTGTAGCAGGCAAATAGCTTTCTCTGGCAGAGCGGTGGCTGTTCAGCCTGGGAGGGGATTTGATAAAGTGCGTTCCTGGGTGGCAACATGTTGGTCTCGGCTTTCCTCCGATCACAGTGGGGTAATGAAATTGGAATCCATTTAAACCTTCCATTTCACCCCACACGGCTCATAGACACCGTGTCAAACCACATCACGCCACAATAAATGTGCTAAAATCTATATGCTTGCTCCCCCTGTTACACGCAATGCACTGTCAGATTGGAGATAAATTATAGAATACAATTTCTTGATTTGCCCACTCCCGGAGCTATAGCAGAATCTCAAATCCAAGGCAGTACTTGATGCCATGAAGATGCACTAATAACTGGATTGTTCCATGCCAAGTTTAGCAACACAACAATCTCACTGGCCAGACTATGAATAGTACAGTCACTGCTGGGACACAGCTGGCCACATGGCAGGGACTTACGATGTGCCCTGTCTCTTGTGAAAGGTTCTATCCCTTTCACTGAAGCATTTGTGATTATATCATAAAAGCAAAATGTGCTATCATATTAAAGCAAAATATGATGATATCATATCTTATCTCCACACCCTGGAAGAGGATAAATCCAGGTTAAGCAGAATGGAAGACCATCCACAGATAGGAGTCAAGCAGTCATTAAATAATGCTGTGTATAGACACAAAATTGTCAATACCAATCTCAAAGACATGTACGGGGAAGGGGAGGGTGGGGGTGGGATCTGGAGGGAAACACACTGAGTGCCGTGTGCACGTATGTTCCTATCACTCTATACCTCAGTAGGATGTGTAATTACAATACACCAATAAAAGTGTATTTTTAAAAATTAGGAGATTTTATAACTTGGTCCAAATCCTTGAAATATTTTCTTCTTGCGTGTATCCTTTTGCTTTGCTCCTCTGAGGTGATCTTAAGCCACGAGGGATCTTTGAAAGCCCTACTTTCAAAAGTGATTCCAAATTTGCCTGTCGCTTACCACATGCAGGCAGGAGTTGACGTGGCTCTCGGGTGGCTTCCTGGAGCAGCCTTCCTGTTCCTCCTACTGTCCACACAATGGACACTGTGGTGTGCCACTGAGAGCTACTTCAAGGAAGGCCCTGGGGCCCCCGCTGCTGGGAGCACAGTCACAGGCAGCCCTCTGCAGCCATCCCTGGGATCACCTGGGACCACCCGGGACATGATTCTTCTGTCATCTTTGCTATTTCTGAAAGACCTACATTCAAGGACTGATCCCATAGGGATGAAAAGGCCTGGCCATCTCAGGCCTAAAAGGGACCCTGATGAGGCTCCTGGTGAGCAGCGGAGGCGGTCATTGGGCCACCTCACAGCTGGACCTCTCCCTCGGCCCAACCTGCTCTCTGTCCCTGCTTCCACAGCTCTTGGACCTCCCGCTTAACTGCATCTCAGAGTTGCTTCCACAACCTGCAGCAGGGTACTACAAAGAGCCAGAGTCATGCTGTTGACTCCCAGTGGGATCAGGACTCTGCCCTCCTCTGGACCAATGTCTCTCTCTTCCCACTGTCTACAGAGGTCTCACAGGGCCCCAGGGCCATCATCTCCTCCCACTCACCCCTTTCTACTCTACTCCAGGCACATCTGCCTCCTCACACACATAAGGCATGCTCTGCTCTCAGACTGTTTAGACAGTTTACTTGCTGTTAGTTCCCATACACACATTTTTTTTGGGGGGGTACTGGAGGTTGAATCCAATGGCTTTTTATGAACTATATCCCCAACCCTATTTTATTTTTTATTTTGAAACAGGGTCTCACTAAATGACTGAGGCTAGCCTCAAACCTGCAATCCTCCTCTCTGTTACTTCCCTTTGCCCAGAAAACTCTTCCAGATGGGGGTAGGTACATGTTTCTCTCTAAAGGGCCAAGTAGTAAATACTTCAAGATTTTCAGGCCACAGAATCTTTGCTACAACTGCTGGATTCTGCTGTTTTAACATGAAAACGACCACACACAGCACATTATCAACTGGGCCCGGCTGAATTCCAATGAGACATCAAGGTACAAACCGTGGGTCACATCTGGCAAAGGCTTTGGCTATGGTTTGCAGCCCTTGCCCGGGATAGTCAGGTGGCTAGCTTTCTTGCCTCTTACAGGTATCAACTCAAAGACATTCTTCCCTGACCACCTGCTAGAATTCCAACTCCCAACCTCTGGGTATCTCCCGTCCTCATTAGATTTTCTGCGTAGTGCTAAGTGCTCATTGCTATCTGGCTGACTGTATTTTACTTATTGCTTCGTCCACCATCTATCTGCCCCTGATAAGAGGTCAGCTCCCCCAGGCAGGGATTTTGTCTACTTTCTGTTCCTACAACACCAGCGAGTTCAGAATAGGTGGCTAAATAATTGTTGAATGAATAAAAAGGTGAAGGAACATCCAGGTAATTCCATATTTTCTATGGTTTTTGTATTGTGTTTCTTTGCTCTTCATGTCCTAAGAAGTTCCTTTTACTTTAAATATCTTTGTAGATTAAGGTTCTTTTTAAAAAGTACAAGCCCTTCTAACTCAGATCCCTTGAGCTTTAAACCCCAGCTCAGTTACCCATGGTCTCTGTGACCTCGTGCCTATCTATAAGCTCACTAAACCTCTGTTTTGTCATCTCTATGTTGGGGACACAAGAGGAAATGTCTCAGGATGGTGATGATGGCAAGCACTCATTCAGAAATCACAGTACATGAGTGCTCTAAGAGACGAATCATTAGTTATTCCCCTTGGTTAGTGTTCTTCAAGAGAAGATAAGGCCCGTGTTCATACACTGGACCCTCATGTGCCTTTAACCAAAAGCCCACATACACATTCATGAAATCACTTTTTCTTTCCATATAGAAAAAAATGGATTCTAGTAAGAGGAATGGAAACATTATAATGACCCTTATTGGTGCCCAATTTGTGTTTGCCGATAGCCTGATAACGTGGCATGCTTGGTTTCCACAGAATCAATAATGCATGGGGAGGGGCAGTGGAAGGATCTTCTGCATGCCCTTCCTGGTCTGCACAGATAAACCCAGCCAGAGGGGACACATCACTACAATGCAAACATTGTCAAGGACACCCAGTTGAGAAGTAACTTCTCTGTCCTCTTCTTGAAGAACTTTACCATAATTGATAATTACGCTCCTTGCCGAAGACTATGCACGTGGGATAAACCTGGTCCCCACTGACTTTTGCTTTAGGTAGGGAAGACAGAAGCAGAAATAAAAATATCCTGATCGAGAGCCTCAACTCTATTCCTCCTGAGGCCTTGAATGTAAATTTAAATTCCTGATGGACGCTCCTTGACTCTCCCAACCCGACTCTTATTCCATTATGAGTCCCTGCCTATCCTCAAACACCCCCCACCAAATCTTGATGAAACCAGAAATCTAAAACAAGTAAACAAATCCCCAGGGTATCTGAAAATATGCGCTGCTTGTCAGAATTGTAATAAACATTTAGAAGTGAGCAGTTGGGCAAATGTGGTCACTAAGCACACGAGTTAAAAAATTCACCATTCCTGGGTTCCACCTGGGATGGGCTGGTAGCAACTGGCCAGTCATTTCTAGAGCAGGGAGGAGGAGGGATAAATCTCCTTCCAGCAACCCTTATTTCATTCCATTCATCTTCCTGCTTCACATCATTTACAACAGCTTGAGAAATAGATTTGTCCTGGCTGATCTCTAAAGAGACAGTCAATAACAATATGAGAAATAATTATGATACCTGGAGAAAGTAGGCATTGATTTCAGCTACTACTGGGGCTTCGAAACTGGATTCCAGATGTGTTGTAGTCAAGTGATAGCCATTTATTACTTAACTTGCTGAATTTTATACTTAACTTGGGCTAGATGAAGCTGATGTTAAAACTTTTAAATGTAGACCTCAATTTTTTTTAATCACAATCAGTCCAGCTACAAATATATTGAGTGCCGACTATTTTCCAGAAACTGTGTTAGGCTCCAGAGACACAATGATAAAGAAGATGGAGGATCCCTGCCTGAGGACACTTACATTCTTCTGATAAAAGGAGATAATAAGCCAGCACATAATTCATCATTGAGCTATAATTAAGGCAAGTGTTGCTAGGAAAGGGTATAAAGTGAAGTGAACTCGCTTAGGTCTTAAGGGGATTGAGGAAGTCTTTTTTATAAAGATGTCTCATTTCAGCCGCAAATCAGAGGAGAAGTAGGAGGTACATACGAAAGGGAAGAAGAGAGAGGGCTTGTTACAGGTAGAGCAGTCATCTCTGAAGACTAGAAAGAACCAGGTCTCTTGAAGCAGCATTGAGCTGGTAAATATTAACAACTAATTCTTGACAAAAAAGCTACTATGTGCACATTTAGGCAAAAACATTTATTATACATGTTATTGATATCAAAGGTAAAAATAGATAATTTACACAAATAAGGATGAAATACACAATATTCTCTATTATAAATTTTGCACATAGCAGATTTTTTTTTTCTTGCAGAATACTTGTGTTGATTTTTGCCCGTCTTTTCATTTTTATGGTACTGGGGATTGAATCCAGGGGCATTATGCCTCTAAGCTACACCCCCAGCCTTAGTTTAACTTTTTTTATTTTGAAATTGGGTCTCACTAAGTTGCAGAGGGCCTCTCCAAGTTGCTAAGGCTGGACTTGACTCTGTGATCCTCCTGTCTCAGCCTCCCAAGTACTAGGATTACAGATATGCACCACCACACCTGGCGATTTTTGCTCCTCTTATATCTGTAGCCAACCTGAGGTCAAAGTCAATGACTGAATGTCACTCTCATATAAATGTTGGTTGATATTTTCATTTACGTTAACAAGCAAGGTGAAAATGAAACAATGACATAAGTCACTATTTAACTACTCTACACTACTCTGTCAATGACCTGAGCCGCTTCTTTGTTGAAGAGTATAGTAGTTCTCAAATGTTGGAAGAAAATGTCTTCAGTACTTTGGGAGTTGCGTACGGTGTAACAGCTACCAGACACAACATGTTTTTAAATTTAATTTGCATTGTTAACATCTATTAATTTTATAAGTCTAGATAAGACTTCAGCAAACTACCAGCCTGCTGTTTTGGTAAACAGAGCTTTACTGAAACACAGCCATGCTCACTTATTTATTGAATTTCTATGGTGTGTTCCACCATAGTAACTGCACTTGAAGGCTTAATGCCCACAGAAGCCTAAGATGTTTATTATCCAGTTTTGTACAGAAAAACAGGTGCCGACCACAACTCTACATTATCAACAAAACAAGACATTAGGCTTGATCTGTAGTGTTTGCCAATTACTACGGTGTAAATATTCCCACCATGGCCAATTTCAAGCTACTCATGCTACTGGATTAAGTGTTGGGAAGAAGTGTGTGGTAGCTCTCCATTCTATAGATTCCACCAAACAATCTCAAGCGCAAAGAGGGCAGTGAATTATTAAGAAGTGATACACTTCAGGAATTTTTATCCTTGTACCTAATATAACTCAGTGAACTGTAAGTTTCTTGTTTGTTTATTTATTTATTTTATTTTGATACTTGGGATTGAACCCAGGGGCATTCTACATCCTAGCTACACCCCCAGCCCCTTTTATTTTTTTTTTATTATGAAACAAAGTCTCGCTAAGTTGCTGAGGCTAGCCTCAAACCTGTGATCCTCCCATCTCAGCTTCCCAAGTACTGGGATTAAAGGTGTGTACCACCATGCCTGGCGTATATAATTTAATTTAATATAGCTACAAATCAGCTGTATTTAACCATCAACGTGAAAAATTCCTGAAAAATGTGACAATTTGTTCTCAGGGTGGTATGAGCAGGTTCTAGCATATCACTACCATAAACCAGTATAGAAATGTCCGATGTGGCTGGGGAGCACTGAGGGATGGATGGAATAAGGTCAGGCAAGTGAACTGATCATGCGTGAACACCAAGGTGAGGAGACTAGGACTTATCCTATAAGAAACAGAATCCCATTGAAGGCTTATAGGTGGGAAGTAACACAACCATTCCCAGGTCCTCTTATTTAATCTTTTTAATTCCAGAGAATCTTTTTGGAGTTTTTTTTAATGTACAGGCACCATTCTGGGTATATTACAAATATTAATTCTCACAACCTCGCAAGAAATCAATATTATTCCCCCGTTTTGCAGAGGAAACGGAGACAGTAAAATTAAAAAGAAAATTGCTGGAGGATTTGATTAATGAGCTCCCAGTGGAGCTGGGATACACACAGAAGAGTCTAACTCTTTTTCTCATTCAAAGGAATTTGAGTCTGCACAGAGGCAGGGCTGTGTGCAAAACACCCATAGAAGTTTCATGACCCAGAATGGACAGGTCTGTCCAAATGCTACAGAACTGGATAGCAACAATGGGGATTGGAGTCTAGGGCCACAACATTCCTATTGGTTTGGGCTTTCTGTCTTCCAAGAGGAAGAACTTTGACTATATGGAAACCCGTAGAGCTAGCCAGCTACTGCTCACCTGTGATTTTTTTTCTTTGTCCCAATAATTGAATCCCTCCAGAAATATCCCCCTGATGTTTTCATAAATGGCAGGCATAAGGAGAGAAAGGAATGGATAGACCATGTTCTAAATGTGATGGATTTTTACCATTTAAATCTTGGGTAACTTCCCCCGAAGTAAAAGTTGATCCTTAACTCTAAGTGTAGCTAATGCATCTGTAAATCACAATAGATCTGATTATTCTCTTGAGGAGAGATGAAATAAGGAGGAATAGATGCCTGTTAGAAGCTGTCGTGGCTGCTAAGTGCATCGTAGACATTCGTGATTTAAGCTGAAATTTTACTTTTTAGGGAAAATGAAAATCAGCCAATCTTCTAATTTGGTGCATTAGGGAGGAAGAAAGATGTGACGGGAGAGGATTAAGTGCACATCTCGCAACTGTAACCTCCGGCAATTTGCAAACTCAACAGGTGTGTCCCCCATGCAAACTGTGAAGTGTGCCCAAAATGGGGAACAAGGGGAAGAAATTGTAAAAGCAGCGTGGCTGCTACTCTACCGCTTGCCTTGCTGGCCATCCCTTCTTGGTACCACCTGCTGGCTGTGCACTCCCTCTCCCATGCCTCCTCCCCGGATGGGCCAGTTTCTGTTGGCCATCATCGAATTCTGAAGAACAAGGAGATCCTTGGAGCATTAGGACAAGAAGGACCAAAGCAGTTTTGCAGCATTTTGGATTTTTCCCTTGTTGGTCATCAAAGACAGGTCTCTACTGCTTTGTGTAAATAAGTCTTGCTCCATCTCTGGCCTGGGAAACATGAACTAGACTCTCTGAGCCTCAGTTTCGTTATCTGGGAGAGGGAGGATAATATTCCCTCCCTCCCAGTGTGCTGGTGAGAATCCAGGGGTGATAATTCAATCACAGTGACAACACTCCTATTTCCCAAGGGCGTGCTATGCACCAGGCATCATTAGCAACGCTTCACCTCTGCGGAGTCCTCAGTTTCCCTGCTGTGTGAGGAAGGTGCTGCTACTATTATTCCTACTTGGCAGATGAGACCGGGGGACAGAGTATTCAGGAGCGTCCCCAAAGTCACAAAGTAAGTCACAGAAGGAGTAGGGATTAAACAGATGCACATTCTATCCCAAGCATCAGCAAACTGACCCACCAGCAAGGTCCCGGCCACCCCCTGATTTTGTACACAGCTTGTGAGCAAGGAACGGTTCTAGCATTTGTCAATGGCGAGAAACATCAAAGGGAAAATAATAGTTTGCGGCCCATGGAAATGACATGAAATTCAAGTTTCAATGTCCACAGGTAAAGCTTTGTTGGAAAACGGCCACGTTCACATTCCCTTCTCCCCGCCTTCCACACTGTGTCAACAGAATTGAGTCTCCGTGACAGAGACCTTACGGCCAGCAAAGGCTAACCTATTCAATTTATGGAAAAATATTGCCGACCCCTGATGTAACCCACTCCGGGACATGGCGAGCCATTCTGCTTGACCTGTAGGTGCTGGAGGAATCCACAGCAAGGGAGCTAGGTCCTGGCGCACACACACACACACACACACACACACACACACACTTATTTCCGGACTTCTTTCCCATGAGTAACATCTTCAAGCACACTGGCAATGTCCCATGATGGGTGACATCTTGAACTAGTCCCCAGAGCAGCTGAGCCCTCTGGTAGTGCAGAGTCACTTGACTGGTGTGACCACTCCCTGAGCATTGGGACCACGATTTACCTGAGAGCTTCGATAATTTTTCCATCCCAGCCAGGAAAAATGCCGCCACATATGCTCAGAGCTTATTAAGTCTGTGCACGGAGCGACAACTGGAGAGCTGCGATAATGATCTGGGTAACGAGTTGAATACCGCTCTTGCCTAAAATAACCTGGTAACGAGTAAGTCCTGCCATGTTGTTCACTAAAGAGGAGCATTTCTCTCTCTCGGAGAGCCAACTGGAATGGGGGACGGTGTCAAAATCAGTTTACAAATCAGGGATGCACTGCCGGGGGCACTGAATACAAATTTCCTAAGTTAAAACAGAGACAAAATATATATTTTACCAAGCCACTCACTACTGCTGAAGGGGCTTCCTCATTTTATAATGAGAATGTGTGTTCATTCATTGAGAGTTCCCCGCGCTCTCAGAGCTAGGTGAATAGCTTTGTGTAGATCATTCCAAAGGTCATTAGACACCTCAGTAGGGTGACTGCAATTTTCATTCCCATTTTTTCAAGTGAAAGAAACTGAGGCTCTAAGGGGCTAAATGACCCGCCCAAGGGCCCACATCTGAGAAGTAGCAGAACTAGCTTGTGAATCTAGACAGTTCTAACTCTAAAGCATACTGTCTTCATTCCTATAGATATAAAATTAGGACAAGACAGGTAGTGTGCCCTGCCTGGGACCACAAAGCTGGCTGGTGACCGAGCTGGGACAATTCAGAAATTGAGAGACAATAACACGCATGGGAGAAGGTCACCTATGCCTTGCTTGTGAAGAAAATAGGAGGAACCTTTATTTTGTCGCCTCTAATCCCAAGTCATTGTCACCAGCATCATCAAATAGACGCCGAGGTTTGTTGAGAACTTACTATGTCTCGGTCCCTGTGAGTACCTCAATTAATCCTTGCCATGCCATCTCACCTAATCCTTAAAACCACCCTTTACAGATGGACTATATTATATTCATTTTTAAGTGGGGAAACTGAGTCACAGAGAGATGGTAAACCTGTTGAAAGCCATCCAGGTGGAAGGCTGTGGGTTATCGGATGAAACAGTTTCCAGATGACACACCTTGAGCTCCTACTTCTCCTTCACTCCTGTCTGTGAGCCTCAGCACCATGTCTTTTGCCCTTGGGTCATCAGGATGCCATCCCGTGTCTCGTGGACTCTGTCCTTCTCTTCACCATTTTTCATAGCATCTTTGCAATTGTATTACTTGTCTAAATAGTCTTCTCCAGTCACTCCATCTATCTTCACGAATGCAGGTGTGTGCATGTGTGTGCACGCACACCCACAATCGCACGGCCTGTGGACTCATTAATCAACAATTCCATGTGAGCCTTCTATCCGGCATGGCATCTGAGAGCATCCTGGTATATGTGGCAGGAGGGACAGCTCAGGGACTGACTTCAGGCCCTTCCAAAGGCACATGTGGGTTCAGACCCTGCCTCCCCACTCAGCAGCTCTATGGCTTCAGTCAAATTAAGTCTCAGGTAATCAGTTTCCTCATTTGTTAAGTGATAACAATGGTACATACCCTGTAGAATTATCACTGGGACTCGAAAGGACTATTAATTCAGTATCTTTGCACAGCACCTGGTAAATGATCATTTGACAAAAGACAACCACAATTAATAAAACTAGCTAGAGTGAATGGACAGATGGATAGATAGATAAATTGATAAATAAATGGATCAATGATGACTGGATGGAAGAAATTCTAGCACTTACTCTGAGAGCAAAAGTTCAAGAAAAAAATGTAGTTCTCATAAATAAAAAAAAAAAGTCTTTAAGCCAGGCATGGTGGTGCACACTTGTAATCCCAGTATTTGGGAGGCTGAAACCAGAGGATCCGGGTTCGCAGCCAGCCTCAGCTACTTAGTGAGGCCCTCTGCAATTTAGTGAGGCCCTATTTCAAAATTAGGAACAAAAAATAGGGCTGGGAGTATAGCTCAGAGGTAGAATGCCTCTGGGGTTCAATCCCCAGTACCGCAAAAAAAAAAGTCTTTAAGCTTGGTGTAGTGGTGCATGCCTGTAATCCCAGAAGTTGGGAGGCTGAGACAGGAGGATCGGCTGGGAGTGTAACTCAGAGGTAGAACATCCTGGATTCAATCCCCAGTACCAAAAAAGAAAAAAGAAAAGAAAAAGAAAGTCTTTAACCTGCAAAATTATAGATTCTTTCCAGCTGAAAAAGGCCTATAGAATCAGGCTCTGGCTGACCCACTCCAAGTGTTCCTGGAGAGCATCAATGAAGATGTTTATTTCCAAAGCTCAGCCTGGCCGTTCATTCTGCCAGGCAGTCACCAGAATCATGTCAAGAATTTTGTTCTCAACATCATCTGTTAACGCAGGAAGGCGGGAGGAATTAGGAATAGATAAAATGATAGGAGAGAATGAAATTCCATCTGGGCAAGAGCTGCGCCTACTTTTCTCAACACAGAGTCCCTCGGGCATCGCAGACTTCTCGTATTTGTAACTAACTCTCATTAGTCAGGGTAGCTAAATTTTATGTTAAAGCAAAAACGAACAAAGAACAGGACCCCACGATTTCAATGAGTGAACACTGGGAAGACCTGTCTATTGCTCCAGTCACCTTCTGGTGTGCATCTTTTATTGGGGCATGGGCGTGGGGGTTGGTGACTCCCTGATGTCATTTAAGGACCCAGCCTCCTTCCATCTTGAGGCTCAAATATTTCCCATTGAATCCTCTACCTCCAGGTAGCAGACAGAGCAATAGAACAAGTGTGCATGGAAGACTGCACAGGAGGCTTACAGAGGTGAGGCTACTTTACATCTGTCCACACTCCACTGACCAGAGCCCAGCCACATAGACTCTAAAAAAGGCTGAGAAATGTGACCTAGCTGTGTGCCCAGGAGAAAAAAATAAAACAAAAAAAAATGCAATGATTTGATGACTACCCAGCCAGTCCTCACCACAGGGTTTGATAAATATGTATTGAAATTGATAAGCAAATATCTATAAGAACCAAAGATATGCAGCCTTAAAAGTAGGTGACACATAGCGGGGACAGGGGTATGGCCCCTACATGTTCATGCCCAAGGATGCTGGGCCCTCTACCCAGTGCCATGAAAGGGCCTGGTGGACTGGCAGAAGCCTGCTCTGGAGTACTGGGCCTCTCACACGTGGCAGTAATTCAGCATATTAATGGCAAAGATGGTGCTGGCGAATTCCTCAGGGGGAGGTCCCGCAGGTAGTCCCGGAGGTAGCCTCAGGAGGGCTGTGATAGGTTGTTACCTCCTTCCGTACTCACAGATGACAGGTGCCTCTACCTATGATAGATCCCAGGAGGGCGTGGTGCCACACCCTACTAATTGCGAACTTCCTATGTTGCCTCTACTATAAAAGAGAGATGTGGCTTTCTAATAAACGAGTTCTTGCAAGACTTGGCTCCTGGTTGGAGGTATGGTTATTTCTCCAACCGTCCGGCGTCTGTTCCCCCATCAGCTTCGCATCTCTCTCTCTCTCGGGCTGGCCCCGAGAGACCGATGCCCCCGACACAAGGAAATTGATAGTGACCATCTCTGGCTGGAACTCAGGCCACCCAACTGCTCCCGGTGGGTGACTCCTGTGTGTGACCCCTTCCACCCTGGACTGTTTCTTGGATCCATCTATCCATCCTTCAGCCCTGTGCAGGTGGCTTTGACCATGACTGGGTTAGACTGACCCAGTACTGCTCTAGGGAGCTCAGCTTTGGTTATCTCAACCTCATAATCAGGGGACAGGAAAAACACCCAGATTTAATTTCCAGTTAAGGTACCAGAAAAAAGTTATTGGCTTCTGAGATAGAAATGTGAGAAAACATGCAGCAAACCCCAGGTGACAACTGAATAGGCAGTCAGAGCTTATGGTGCTGGAGCGCCCTCAAATGAGGGCACTTATCACAGGTGGGCTTATATTAAAAAGGCTTCTCTGCGTGTGCCAGCATCCCGATACTCTGTGAGCATCTGGAGGACAGGGACTGAATCATTCATCTCTGATCTCCACATAAGAAACTGGGCAGAGCTCCCATACCCTGGCAGGTGCTGGTGGTAGACATCTGCCTTCTGGTCTACCTCATGCACCAGCACCCCAGCCTTCATTTGGGCAGCCGCCTCTTTTCACATCTGGTGCAAGAAATTAAGGGAGACTCCACCTATAGCTGCAGAGCTGGTCATATGACCCTGGTCTGGCCAATCCCAGAAGTTCACCTAGCATGGCGCCTAGACTAGAGATGCTCACAGGGCTCAAGCAGGGTGAATCATTGCCTACCTCTGCAATGACCATTGCAGAACCACAGGTCTCTTTCTGCTGGGGTTGTAAATCTATGAGCCTACAAAATCTGGGCCTACCAGCAGCTGGTACCTCATGGGGAGAGCTTGCCTGAAAGTGAAGTCACCATATTAGAAAACAGCCAAGACAGAGAGAAGGAGAGAGAATTCCATAGGATGATATTTGAGCCTCTGGATTCAATTGTCCCTGAAGCATGACTCTTTGGACCTTTTTTTTGCTACGTGAACTATGTATTTCTTGTTTTGAGTTGGGCAT
This sequence comes from Glis glis, assembly GCA_004027185.1. Classification (NCBI taxonomy): domain Eukaryota; kingdom Metazoa; phylum Chordata; class Mammalia; order Rodentia; family Gliridae; genus Glis; species Glis glis. Next base: position 19,585 of record PVJS01015440.1, read on the forward strand.
TAAACCCTTCAAATTGAGACAGTTCTGATGAAAATGTATCACAAAATAACTGTTGAATGAAGTTGAAATAACATTTGGAAAATTTTTATTCTATAGATATCTTATTATATTTCAATCAAGAGTCCTCCTTAGCCGGGTGTGGTGACGCACGCTTGTAATCGCAGTACTTTGGGAGGCGGAGACCAGAGGATCCGGGTTCGCGGCCAGCCTCAGCTCTCTCTCTCTCTCTCTCTGTCTCTCTCTCTGTCTCTCTCTCTCTACTTAGTGAGGCCCTCTGCAACTTCGTGGGACCCAGTTTCAAAATAAAGGATAAAAAATAGGGCCGGGGGTGTAGCGCGGAGGTAGAACGCCCCTGGGTTCAATCCCTAGTACCGCAAAAAAAAAAGAGTGTTCCTTGACTCCAAGTCCTGCTACTGACTGCACCCAGCTGCAGGTGGGGGTCTGTCTGCAGCTGAGGCACGGAGAAGGGTGGGGCCACAGCTCAAGTGTGCTGCACCCACGGCAAGCACGCTACGCTTGCGTTTCATCCACCTCCGCTGCCCTCAGCCCACTCCTGCCTTCCTGGCCTTCCCACCCACGCTGTGTTCTCTGCCTCCCGAGGCTCTCCTCGATGCAAGCACACTCTGCTCCATCAAAGGAACAAGACTGACCCCACAATTTCATTCACTGACCGCCTCCTGCTTATAATTCCTAGTGGCTTCCATTGTGTTTCGAATAAAAACTGAACACTCTGCCATGATCTACAAAGACCAGAAGGATCCGAGCCCTGTCTGCCTGCCAAACTGGGTTTCTGGCCCCTCCCTCTTCATTCACAGGTTTTATATTTCAAGTCTTCAAATTTATCCATCTCTCTGCTGACTCTTGGCCTTTGACTTTGCTGTGGCTGCCGCCTGGAGTGCCCTTCTCCAGGTCTAGACCAGAGAGCTCTCAAAAGGTTTCACTCTTCTTCACCCTCCCCTCTACCTCACTGGAGCAGTCACAGTTCCGAGACCTCACTAGTGCCCAGGATCCTTCTGTGCCTTCTATCCCTTCTCTACCCTTAGCTACCAGGGAACTTCTTGACCTCCGTGTCCTTGGTCATCCTAAATATCACTGTCCCCGTTGGCCTTCACTGGCCCTGAGGAAGAATCGATGTCCCTACCTCTGTAGGCCTTCACGTCATGTATGCAAATGTTATAATATTATTGGCATATTATAATCCAGTCATTTGTATCTGAACTGTCTACCAGACGGTGAGTTATCAAGGGTGGGGCGATGTCTTATTCTTTAAGATCACCAGCAACATTGCAGGTATTTAATGAATATTTGTTAAATGAAAGAGAGGAAGACTGCTGAATGAATAAATCAAGCGCTCTTAGGTCGGGTCACTCACCGTCCTTGGCTCGACCCTCATCACCCATAAAATGTTTTCTGCCAGTAGTCGTCAGTCATGGCTGCATCCCATAATCATTGTGGGGGGAGCTAAAAATGCACATACTTGATCCCACCTCCGGAAAACCACATCCATTCATTCATTCATTCATCTATTCATTTGTTCAGTGCATGTTTAGTCAGCCCCTACTTACTCTTTGCGAAGCTTTGTTGTGGATGAGCTGCCCTCATGGAGCATCTATTCCACCAATCATATCGGTTAATATTTGTCAAGTTCATGTGATAACCCACCATTGAAATAATGGTCCTGCCTGCTAAAATCCACTGAATTCTGGTCTCTGCTTGTGGCTCTTATTTATCGCTGAGGGGCAGAGAGTTTGGCTTGGCCACATAAACCTAGCCTTACAACAGCTTAAGTGGAGGAGCTGGTCCAGGAGCCCGATTCCCAGCTGTGCCCCTCATACCAGACTGAATGACTGAAAACACATTCAGAAGAGCCAAGTACAGCCAGGCATCAGATCTGAAGTTCCCTGTTTGAGGTCAGTCAGTGACTCAGAGGAATGCCACCCTCAGGGGTGTTTACCTCTCACTATGCCTGACTCAGAGCAGTTCACGAAGACCTGGCCAGCAAGAACCATAAATATAGTAAGACTCATGCATGCTTCTGATACCCTGACACTTACCAAAACGTATAACTACAATGCACCAGTAAATGTAATAAATAAAAATAAATAAAAAAAGCATTAGCTTCGGTAAATTCACATTAAATTCCCTCTAATAAAACCAGTATAACTTGTCTCACCTGCTTGAAAAAAATATAGTAAGACTCATATATAAGCAAATGCCCAAAGCTGAGAAGGCACCAGCCCCTGCTCTCTGTCCCTCACTGATTTCACTCCTCATGTAACCTATAGATGGTGTTACAGGTGGGGTTATAGATGAAAAATCTGAGGTTCAGAAAGGCCCAGAGATCCACCCAAGGCCACTAGACAGTCAGTGGTGGGTCCAGGAGCAAAACTGAACCCAGGACTGCCTGGCACCCGAGGACTCATGGACCTCTAACCTCTACGTTTCATTTCTACAATAACAGGGCCTCTACACGTCTGCCCCAGAAAGCTTCTGCCTAAAGTACCATGCCAGTTGTGCTCATGGAGACTCGTGAGCGTGGGAGCCCAGACTTGACTCTTCCCACTCTCTCAGATTTCATCTCGAAATGCCCCAGCAGCACAACAGCCACGACCTTCACGTAGGACTTTGCAAATTGCGAACAGCTGTCACATGGAATCTCTGTGACTCAATCTCACAGTCACCCAACGAAAGAGATGGTGACCTCCGCATGGAGGGCTTGCAAAATATTTAACGATTGTCACAGCACAGGCGCAAACAGATCCAAACAGACATCCACCCACCACGTGCAGGCGATGCAACCACCCTGGGGCACACCTGCAGGCTCTAGGGTCTGGGTGAATCCAGTGAGAACCAGCTGAACTACGACTGTCACACCCAAGGTTAGACCTTTCCCCTCGCAGGCTCTGGCTTTTGCTTCCAGCTGCACACATCCTCCTGTCTCCCTCTCCCAGCTCCCCTGCTTCTCGGGTTTCACCTCAAAGTCCAGAAATCTCCTGCCCTGGGAGACCTGAAGCTGAGCTGCCCAGGATGAATCCCCTCGACTCTCACCTCTACCTGGCGGAAGCTGCTTACTAAGAACACCTGTGACCACCCTAGAAGTGACTCTCAGCCAGTGGTGGGCAGGGGGCAATCAATAAATAACCCATCTCGCTGACTTTCCAGTGGAGGTAACTGAGGAATTTGCTAGGCTGAGTCCCAAAGTCTACTGAAGGGAATCTGCTCCAGTTCCCCACAGGGACAAATGGCGGCCTGAGAGGGGCCCCTTTTATCAGTTGCCTTTTCTTCCCTGTCTGCCCCACCAGTGTTTTCTGAAATCCTTTCCAAAATAAACAACTTGCCCAGAAATCTATGTTGCAGATTCTGCTTTTGGGGGAGCCAACTAAAACAGCTTCCCTGAGCACCTGGATGGTTCGAACCTTACTGAGGACATCCATGAAAGATTCCTATTCTCTTCCTGCAAGGAACTACACATGCATTTAAGGGGTTATCTTAAATGCATGTGTGGCTATCTCCCCCACTGACTGGTGAGGCCCTATTATAGTAGGGTGAATCATGGCCCCCATGAATATCAAGTCTTAATTCCTAGAACCTATAAATATTCCCTTATATGTCCAAGATCATGTGGATGTGATCAAATTAATGATTTCTGAGAGGGGGAGATTATGCTGGATTATCTGAGTGGCCAGTAAATACAATCACAAATATCTTTATACAAAGGGAGGCAGGAAGAGATTTGACACAGAAGAGAAGATCCTGTGGCCACAGGCTGATGTGGTCACTGGCTAAGGAATGCCAGGAGCCATCAGAACCTGGAAGGGTCGAGAAATCTATTCTGCCCTAGAGCCTGCTCACACCTTCGGCCCTTTGTAACTGATTTTGGCCTCCAGAGTTTTAAGAGAATAGATGTATGCTTTAGGCCACTAATTTTGTGGTGACTGGTTATGGCAGTACAGCATACTCATCCACCTGTAAAGGCAGCTTCCCTGCTTTTTGATGCCTCTGGCTCCTCTCCAGCCCTCTTGCCTAAGGCAGGATTAACACCATTTGCTTCCAACTCTATTAAGGGTTGGATTGTGTCTCTCCAAAAGACAGGTTGAAGTTCCAACCCTCGGTACCTGTAAATGCTACATTATTTGGAAATTGGGTGCTTATAGATGATCAGATTAAAATGAGGTCACTGTGTGTGGAGTGCTAGTGTCCTTATTAGAAGAAGAGAAGAGGCACAAGACACATAGAACTTTTGGTGAGGATGGAGAGACTCAAGTATTGTAGCCACAAACCAAGGAGAGCCAGGATTGCTGGCACTACCAGGAGCCCAGAGGAAAGTCCGGGACAGATTCTCCCTGGAGCCATCAGAGAGAATTCAGCCTGGCTGACATTTTGATTTCAAATACTTTGCCTCAACAACTGTGAGAATACATTCCTATTTCTTTAAGCCACACAGTTTGTGATACTTTGCCCCAGCAGCCCCAGGAAAGTGATAGGAAGCCTCAAGCTCTTTCCTCTGCTGGATCCAAAGTCACTGAGAGGCCTGGCTTCCAGGAGCCCTGGGGACTGAGAGCCCTAGAGTGCAAGTCAGTTTTCTGTCACTATAACAAATACTTGAGCTAATCATCTTATCAAGCGGAAATGTTTATCTGAGCTCACGGTTTGGGGGGTGTCAATCTATGATCAATTGGCCCTGTAGCTTTGGGCCTGTGGCATGGCACCATATCATGGTGGTGGAGCAGAATCACTCCATGGCCAGAATGTGAAAGAGAGAGAGGGAGGATCAGGTCCCACTATCCCATTAGAGGGCGCACTCCCAATGACCTAAAGACCTCCCATTAGGCCCCATCTCTTAAAGGTCCCATCACCTTCCAATAGCTCCACCCCAGGAAGCAAGGCTTTAATGCATGGCCCTTCGGGGGACACTTAGGATCCAACTGTAGCACCTGTGTATGTTCGTTCCTGAAGCATTGCAGCCACACTCTCTCAGCTATTAACTGTCATTAACTCGCTCAGCTAATGCCTGGTTAGTGAGCATTAGGAAGCACTTTAAGCTGGATATAGCTTTTCTGAAGATGCTCTTAGGATCATGAGAATGGGCTGTGTTGCATAAAGAGCTCTAATTATAAGATTCCCAGGCTAAAATCTGAGTGTGGCCGCAGATGAGTTGCTGAGCCACCATCAGCACCGATCCTGTGCTGCCTATAACAAAGTCACACCGTCTTCGGGTCTGGAGATGAATGACAGCCCCTCTCCCTGCTCTCGTTTTTGCTCACACGTTATTAACATGTAATGAAGAACAAGTTCTGCCTTATTGATCTTCAGACCAGAGCTACGTGCCATGCTACCTAAGAAAAGCCCCCCAAGGATTGGATTTGATTCTTGCACAGAACAATAATCTCCCTCACCGAATTAGCTGCTGAACTGCTGGTGGTGGTGGGTTCACCTTCACCTTGATATTGTTGACAGGGTAGCCAAACGGGAATGTCTATAATTGCTAATCCTTGCTCAAATATACATCGCCACTGTGTGCGTCCTGTCTAATGAATCCCTAGGAAATAGCAGGACACACTGTGGAAGGGGGAAAAATGCAGCACAAGAGAGATTAGGACCAAGAGAAAAGGATGACAGGGTCTTGTCTTTGCAAAATGACAAGCTACAGTCTGGGTTCAACCCTGCCTCCTTTTCTGTTTTTGTTTTTCTGCTCTCAAAATATTCCTACCTAGAAAATCCTTACTCTGAGAATTCCAGCAATGCCCTCCCTTCCTTGGCTGCACCATAACTTTACCAGCTGCCTTTCATGGGCTCTTTGGTGATAGCTAAGCCATGTCTTAGCCACTGCTGAGTGTGAAAAGTCAGGTGGGTCTTCCTGGGACTTCGAGGGCTCAGTCCTTTGGCTCTGTCACCTAATGGATGTCAGATAAGGAAATGGCCTTCATGACAAGACCCCAGGACACAGCTGCAAACCTGCCTGGCCTAGAGAGACCCTGCCAAAGCTTTCAGAGAGCCAGCGGTGTTCCTGAACTCCCCCAGGAGTGGGGGGACTGAGGGTCTGCCTTTTATTCAACCGGACATTTACTGAGCATAGCCTGATTCTTCAAAGCCCTGGGCTCTGAGCCTGGGCACAGGGATGGGTAAGAGGATTCTAATCACACAAAAAAGAAAGGCTTGGTTTGCATACCAATGAGGCAGGTAATAATTATCACAGGGAACAGCTAGTGAGCACATAGCCTGCTTGAATGCTCCAGGTCACAGAATTAGGATTGCCGATGGCTTCTCTCTCAGAATATACCCCTGCCATCTCCACACCCCGAAACCGCATGTAAAACCATTTGAGAAAGACTGTCCTCCAGGCTCAAGTGTGTCCTTTGGTTCTGGTCTCTGTGGAAACTGGCTTTCCAGAATCTTGGAAGACATCCTGTGGGCAAGCCTATCCCCAGCCCATTTGTCAGTGGGAAGCATGGGAAATATCCTCCATGTCGCACGTTCAGAGAAAGAGGGAGAGTCTCAGATCCAAATGAGGGACAGCCCCAGGTTCCGACGGATGCATCTCTCCTAATTGCCTTTGTAGCGTGTCTGTTAAATTCAGATAAGGCTTACACAGGGCCAAAAGAAAATCCATAAGGGAGCCACAAAAATGATTAAAAGGTTGTAAAATTGGGGCTTATGGATGGAGGAATTGGGGATTATTTATCCTGGAGAAGAGAAGGCTGAGGAGGGACATATAAAGACTTCATACTAGATTAATTATGTAAATAAGCAGACACCCAGCTGGCCTGGAATCTCAACCATTTGGCAGGGAGAGTGGGTACTGAGGGGGGTGACTAGTATTTTTTAAATCATTAGATGCCTGCACAGATTTCTGGAGAGGTTCGTTGTTGCTGGGTTATGCAAGCTATGGATACGCCAAGTCCTTTTTAATGAGTCCAGGCTCCACCCACCAAAAATCCCTTCCAGCTAAGCCAGCAATGATGACAGTGGTTTTTGTCCACTGATACAAGTGGAGGCTTTGCACGGGGGGTCCTATGATGCAGAATCCAGGACTTATCCTTTAGTCCCCAAGTAGAATCAGGTGTTAGAAGAGGAGGTTGGAAGGAGCTCTACCATTTAAGCATAAAGATGCAGAAAGACTCACACCCCTGGGCTTGGCCAGATGGTTCAGAGGTATCCCCTTGCTCAGGGTAGTCAGAACCTGGCTGCCTCCAGGTCTACATCCTGACGGCTCTGTTGTCAGTCTGTTTTTCATTCAACAGAACATTTATTGAGCACAGCCTGGTCCTTCTGAGCCCTGGGCTCTAAGCCTGGACATAGAGATGATAAGAGGACTCTAACCACACAAAAATAAAGGCATGACTTGAATACTGATGATGCTGGTAATAATGATCCCCGGGGACATTTAGTGAGCCCTCATTCTGCCCAGCCCTCAACTGTGCACATCCAACATATGACTTCATTTGTATCCCATAATATTCCTCTGCAAGGGAAACTATTTTCCCCCACCTTGACAGTTATAGAAGTCCTAGAAAGGCTAGCAAATTTTCCCAAGGTCACAGAATTGGCACAGTATCTAGGTGACATCTGAACTAGGATTTCTAATACTGAAAGTCCAGGACCCACTTCATTTTATATCCATTTGCTTTTGTTGGCTTTTCAGTGGAGACTTAGAGCAAAGCATACAGCTTTGCATGAGGAAGATATCATAATCACTAGTCCACTCATCTTCTCATGTACTTGCTAACACAGAGACCGTACTCTTGAATGCCCTTCCATTCTGCCTTCCAGAAACATTCCACGGAGTGTTGACAGAGGGAGTGCAGAGGAGGGCTACTCAACGCTGATTGAGAAAGGCAAGAAGGATCCTAAGAGGAGGCATACCTCGCCCTCAAGGGCACAGATGGTCTCTTGGAATCCTCATGATGCTGGGACTCATGTGGGTACTTCTGACCACACTTGTTGTATGCCCTAGTTCTCGAAGCAGTTCTTCTCAGACACCAGTATGGAGAATGTATCAAAGATGCACATCCTCTGACCTCACACCCAGAAACCCCTATTGATAGGTCTTGGCCAGGTTGGAGAATCTGCATGCTTATTCAGCACCCCGAAGATTCTCATGTGGGTGGTGCAGAGACCCCACATTGAAGGGTAATGCCTTAGAGCTGCTACTTCGTCTTTTGACTCATTTTTCCCTACATCCTTTGCCTCCTATATACACAGTCTTTCTTCCCTCCCCTCACACACATCTATACTGTGCACTTGATAAGCCTCTGTCAGGTACCCAAGCGGCAGGCCAACATGCTCATGTCTAAAGGAACATGAAGATGGCCAATGGCTGCCCTCCTGACATCCACAGTCTTGCAGAGAAGACAAACACCTGAGCCACATGCTGTTGAAAGTAAGGGTGGCAAAACCCTTGGGGAGGTCACAAGAGCAGCTGCTAACAGTGAGAGCTGGATCCCAGAAAGACTTCCTGCAGACAGGTAGACCTGGAACAGCCAGAGTTCATGGCAGGAAACAGGCAACAAGGTGAGAGGTCAAGGAGTCAGCCATGTTGCCTGGGACTCAGGGATGTGATGGAAAGTAGACAGGAGGGTGGGTCAAGGCGAGGCTTAATGCTGAATTTTACCAATGGCCACTGAAGAAAGGTACACGAAGCCTGGCGTGGGGGCACATACCTGTAATCCCAGTATTTGGGAGGCCAAGATAGGAGGATCGCAGGTTCGAGCCAGCCTCAGCAACTTAGCAAGGCCTTTAACAACTTAATGAGACCCTGTTTCAAAGTAAAAAGGGCTGGGGGTGTAGCTCAGAGGTCGAATGTCCCTGGGTTCAATCCCCAGTACAATAAAATAAAAGTTCATGGGAAAGTCATGATGAGTGAAACTCAGGACAGTGAATCTAGAGGCCATCATGACAGGGCTGGGGAGAGATAATGAAGCCATTTACATAGGTTATTGGGCAGGATTTGTTAGAAGGGAGAAGAACAAGCAAGGTGCTCACATTAAGCTTCCCTTTCATTTACATATAAGGAATATTAATGCTAATAACAAATCATTGAAGTGAGTCCCAGAAGGGAACATTCTTACATGATTTTTTGTTTAGGAGTCATAAAATAGAATGTACTCTGTAATTTTGTTTCTCTCCAAATCACACCGGCCTTTAACTAATTAGCAAGGAAAAATAATGACGATTGACCATTTTTTTCTACAGGAAAGGTTGTTATCTTCATCCAGGTCGTGCTGAATAATGATATGAAACTATAAAATTAGAACATTCAACAGGGGAGAGGGTGTCAGATACCTTTTATGCTGTCAATTCTGTAAACACTAAATATGGTAATGCTAGATAAAACAATCTGATAGTATCAGTCATCCAAGAGAAGTTTGGAGCATACGACACAGGATAGCAGGAGAGCCCAGTGGTTAAGGCTGAGACCAGCTGGCTTCAAATCCAGCATTTCCTGCTCAGAGCTGTGTGACGTTGAACAACTGATTCAAGTCCTTTGAATCTCATTCTCCTCATCTGCTAAATTGTTTAAGAGCCTCATCTGTCCACTGTCACTACAGGGTATTTCCTGGACCTTGTCCCTGACTCCCCAAGGACAGTCTTCCAGTCCCAGGGCCTCACTTCTCTGTACAAGGGGAAGGCGGGTCTATATTGGAATTCTAACCCCCCTTTTTTTATAGCCTTCCACTTTGGTTCAACTGGATACAGAAATCCCCAGACCTTTAGCTACATGGTATCCTAACACTGAAGCTGGACAGGAAAGGATGGATGACTGGGTTCTTCCTCTACCTTGCTATGCACCAGATTTTTTTTTTCAGTTTTGGGTTTTAAAAAATTAAAAAGTAAATGACAATTGATAAGATGTGTCAAATAAAGCTGTTTTTCATGCAATGCTTAGAATGAAACTGGTTGACCTTGAATGATACCTATATATGTGAACATATAAATACTATGTGTATAAATATAAAATATTTATATATGTATGTATGTATTTAAACAGTATATAGATTTTTTAATTTATTTTTCAAAGTGGGGATTGAACTCAGAGGCATTCTACCTCCAAGTGACACCCCCAGCCCTTTTTATTCTGAAACAGGGTCTCACTGGGTTGCTGAGGGCCTCACTAAGTTGCTATTTCTGGCCTCAAACCTGCGATCCTCCTGTTTCTGCTTCCTGAGTGCTGGGACTTCAGGCGTGCTCCACTATACCCAGCTGTATATAGACTTTTTAAAGGCAGTCTTTCTTACACTATTCTAACCCACATGTCACCAAGCCAGACGGGAGTACCACCTGGAGACAGCGCGTTATAGGTTACCCAGCCTCACCTGGATCCCTCTGGTGAAAGAGAATTTCTACTTCTGTCATACCCATTCCTTTTCTGGACAGCTCTACCCTCAGTTTCTCCTGCAACATTCTAATGATAGCCATATTAATGAACACTTGCGTCGGGCTGTCACTGGCCGAACACCTGAATGGATCACTTCATTTGTTCCTCTCCACGACCTCAAATAACCACCAGTGTGATTCCCACATCCAGGTGAGGTCACAGAAACATCGGAGAGCTCAAGGGAGCAGCCCGGAGGCACGCATCGGGCAAGCGAGAGCTAGGATTCAACACGAGGCGACCCAATCCAAGCCTCTGACTTGATCCATCCAATCTGTCAACCACACAGATTGCTTCATATCCGTTGCCTTAAATAAGACATAAAATTGGATTTATTTTAAACAATCTGTAAAAATTGTTCCTGTGGCATAAAACACAAACCCCAGAGGGGGAAAAAATTGCAAGTTCAGCCCAGAATTTTCATCTTTCCTGGAGCTGAAGATTACAATTGCTTTCGATGACAATGTGGATGGGAAGCAGGAGATGACTGGAACTGCTCTCCTAATTGGTTTTTGAGAACTGCTAAGGACATAGTCAAAACTCTCATTCTCATTTGCCACAAACACGATAAAATTGGAGTTTCCATCCACTGTTGCATCCTTTGTGTCCAGTCCAGAGAAAGAGGCCAGAGAATGAGGTAATTAGGAGCCCACTGCGAGTCTTATCCTTGTGCTGGCCCTGATTCTCAATCTCCAAGTGTGCCAATTTCTAATCAGCAAGCTTAGCACTCTTTAAGGATCTGAAGAAGAGATTCATGGCCGTCATATTTGTAAAAGACCTGGAAGCAAGCTATCAATTCAAAAGAGATACACCTGGCAGGATTTTCAGTGCTTATTACCTACACAAAATACTTCCTCCTATGCTACCCTAATTCTCATGCTACTTAAATTGTGTTGGGTCATTTAGGGGAACGGTAGCCCCAGAAATGAACTTCTCCTCCACCTGCCCAGTCTCATGTGACAGGTAAGTATAAACCCCTGATCAGGGACCCTCCCTGCAGAGTGATCTGGGACCTTCACTCTCTCGAACTGAGCTAATTAGATCTTCTCTTTAGTTAATATAAACCAAGAGCTATACAAGAAGACACCAGCCAGCATCAGAGAGCCAAAGTACAAGAGAGTTGAGGATGCCACTTGGACCAGGTCCAAGATGGAAGACCAGAAGAAGTTGGATGGGAAATAGGAAAAAAAATAGAGTTTTCCTGAATTAAAAGGAGAACGTAGGAGAGATAGAAGATGAGGGCTAGAGACAGAGAGAACTCCCAGCAGAATCCCAAAGGTACTACACTCAGGTGTCTGATTGTTCAACTTTTCTCTCCTTGCCTTACGCCCTGTTTGGACCTGTATGTTAACTCACTGTGTGTCCACCAGAACCCATCCTCTTCTTCCACAGTAGAAGAATGCAAAATGTCCCACTGGCTAGCCAGCTAGACTTCCCAGCTTCCCTTACTGCCTGGTGGCAATATGACCAAGTTTGGGCAGATGGGAAGTGAGCAGTGTCAATGATGCAATATCCAAGTCATCCCTCACTTAAAAGACCAGTGGCTTAGCTGGGCACAGTGGCACATGCCTTGTAATCCCAGTACTTGGGAGGCTGAGACAGGAGGACCACAGGTTAGAGGACAGCCTCAGCAACATAGCGAGACTCTCAGCAACCTAGCAAGACACTATCTCAAAATTAAAAAATAAAATAGGGCTGGAGGCATAGCTCCAAGGTAGAATGCCCCTGGCTTCAGCCTCCCCAACCAAAACAACAACAACAACACAAAAAGACTAACAACTTGTCCCTATTTCCTAAAAAGAAGACACACAAGAAAGCCACCTTCAACCACGCAAAGATCATTCCCAAGGGGATCTCTGAGCAACAGTTTGAAGGAACAAGAAAGAATTATTACATAGGTCAAAGCCAACCCACCCGTTAGTACCACTCACCTAGGGACCCAACAAGAAAGAAAAGTAAAAATCTGTCTTCCTAGACATGGGAGTCTCTGGGTTATAGAAGCTCAGTCTTTACCTAACACACATGCCCCTTTTCTCTGAGTAATTTTCAATGAGTTTCTATTCTCTAAAACCCGAAGAATCTCAAATAGCACCAATGGTAGCCCAAGAGGGCCATTTTGTGGTGCTATGCACGTCTCCCTCACAAATATTTAGTGAGTGCCTATTGTGTGCATATTACATGGAAAGAGACTCATCAAGTTGAACAGGGTTGATGGTGTTACCAAAACCATCTTGGAGCTGATTCTGCCTGGGAAGTTCACGCTGCCCTTGGAGTCCCCAAAACCTTTCACGCCCACCAGTACTACTCTCACTCTGCTACCAGCACAGACCCTGGCTTCCAGGAAGACTTCTCTTCCTCCCATTTCTTTAAAATAAGGGGCAATGTTTTGCCCATGGATGAGCCCTGTATGAAGGCCACATGTCCCTACATCTCCCTGTTTTATTGATGCATCTCACTCCTCATCCTCCCCATATCCTTGTGGGACCATGTGGCCACTGTCCAGTCTGATGGGTCAGTGCCTGTATCACACGGGTTGTTAAGTATATTGAATATCACATCTGCTCTTCTCTATCCCATACACATGTTTATCACTCTCTTCTTTGCTCATCTGAAATCTCCCAACAAAGTAAGTCATTTGGCTTTGTATATAGAGTCTCAGTAGCTTGGCTTTCCTTCAGCTAATGGGAAACAAAAAAACAACCCATGAATTGGTGTTAATTAGTTAAGCTGAATACAACTAAATCAACTACTTGATTAGATCGTTGTACCTTGGAGTTTGTGCTTTAGGAAGCCAAGCAACTGCCTGTGACAAAAGCTGTTTTCCCACTGAACAGTGGACAGGGCACACTTCAGTTCCCCACTTTGGTTTTTTCTAGCAATCGCTGATTTAAGTATCTTTCTTCTTTTGAGAAAAGAGGACTCAGGAAATGTAGAACTGAATGCAAACCAATGTAACTTTGGAAGAGAGATTTGAACTAAAATACTCAAAAAAATAGGAGTTTGGAAAATGTGGTCAGCACCAATACCTAATTAATTAAGTACATTTTTAATTTAAATTTCCTCTGTTCTAGCCGGGCTTGGGGCACACGCCTGCAATCCCAGTACTTGGGAGGCTGAGACAGGAGAATCATGGGTTCCAGACGGGCCTCAGCAACTTAGCAACACTGTCAGCAACCTAGTGAGACCCTGTTTCAAAACAAACAAAAAAGGCTGGGGGTATAGCTCGGAGGTAGAATGCCACTGGGTTTAATCCCCAGTACCACCAAATAAAATAATAAAATAATAAAATAATAATAATAATAATAATGATAATACTCTGTTCTTCCTAACAATGTTGTGAATTGTGACTCCCCACCCCTACGTTGCATGGTGTGGCCCGCTTGCCTCTCCACCTCTTGTCTCTTCCTCTTGCTCCCTGCTTGGTATCCCCGGGCCTCTGCTCTGCCCACAGCTCAGGGACTGGCTCTTCCTCATCCCTCAGGACCACACATTTCTCCATGGACTAAGTCTCTAACACATGTTTCTGTTTCTTCAAAGACTTCCTGGGAATTGCTTCTGTCTTGTTAACTGATATTCTTTTAATCACCTGTCTTCCCCAGCATGGTAACAGTAACCACATCTGCCCCTGTTCATCAGTGTATCTTGTATAGAACAGGAGGTGAATAATGTTTGTGAAAGGAAGGGGGAAAGGAGAGAGCAAGAGAAGGAGAAGTAAGGGAGACTGGAAGGGAAGGAGAGAGAGAATGAAGGAAGAAGGGAGGGAGGAAAGATGAGTAAGGGGCAGAGAGGAAGAGCAAGGAGGAAGGGGAGGAGGGAAGTACTTGGCCGGGCAGCGTGAGTATAAACTTGATGCTCGACCCATGTTTTAGGCTCGACTACAAAGGTACACACCCTGAATCCACTGACTAATACGCCAGGTGATCGAACCTGCTGAAAAGCAGCCACAGCTTCCGCATACTGTCGGAGTTCACAGCAGAGAAAGGGTGCTACCTTGTAGGATCATAAACAAACGAAAAGCACAATCAAGTATCTCTTCTCTCCAGAATTACAGGAGCAAAGCCTCTTAATCTGCCCGGATCATGATTGATTTCTTTTAAGTCTTTAAAATTTGAAAGCTTGAGGAGTAAGTTTGAATGAAATATTTGCAAGGAAGAAGCAGGCATGTGTTCTAAGTCCCTACCCCCCAAAAAATAATAATAAAGGAAAGGAAAATTTATTAATTTTTTGAATGAGTTTAGGGATCGCCAGCCCAGTGAAATTCCCACTGCTGAAATGAGCTTGGCTCCTCGCAATCAAAAAGTGGTTGAGGGAAGATTTGGATGGGGACAGCAGGAAGCTGAGCTAATTTCCGGGAACCCAGGACGCTTTGTACATGAAGCACTAGAGGCGATTGTCTGGCTCTGCTAATGAGACACTGTATTAGCATATTGAATTCTAATTGTTATATGTCTGAACATCCTTTTGCTGGATAGAAGGAGGGAGGGAATCAAACCTTAAATAAAAAATACACTGGACATCTCCCCTGCCCAGTGGGACCTCCGGAAGCATTGTGCACCCTGTCCTCCCACTTTGGTGACACATACCTGAAATCCCATCATGAAATAATGGTCTCAGAAGCAATCTATTTGCCTGGATCCTACTGTTTGTGTGGCCAGAGAGATTGTTACTATTGCTGGCTTTATTTTTGATAAATTGCAGGTTTTGACATAGGTATATGGTGGGTCTCACTGGTACAAACAAGAATCAAAAGAGGAAACCATTCATTTGTCCGTCCAGTGGCAGTAGACTGTCATTCTCCTTCTACGTGACGCAGTGGCAGGACATCGCCCAGTCCAGCAAATCCGTGTCCACCTCCCCTGTCTGCCTAAGGTGTCTCTTGATATCTTGGGCTTGATTTAATTGCTGAACTTGACAAACACGAAGTTCGTACTGCTTCTTAGCACATACGCTGAGCGCCGTCAATGCGTTCTCCCCTCTATCGCACACAATCGGCGATGCAGGTATTATTGTAGCCATTTAGCAGATCAGGAAACTGAGTCTCCGAGAGGTCAGTGGTCAGTCAAGTAAGGACAAAGCAGATTCTAGCAAGCCAAGACTATCTGCCTCCACATCCTGAGCTATTGGTGGGTGAGACTGCCTCCTCCTCTGGAGAGCCTTCCCGGATCTGTCAAGTCATGACAAGACACCAGGTATGCCTGGCCCTGAAGTACTTGCTAGTAAACAGCTCTTCCTGTCCTCTCATGGCATGACACAAGTGCAGGACACTGCCATTAGTGACCGGCTGGTCTTCTCCCCAAGATTCTGAAATCTCTAGGAGCAAAGAGTGGGCCGAAGACATCGCTGTAGACCCAGGACTTAGAGGCACTGCTGACGTTTACCGAATGAATGAATGAATGAATGAATAGCATCCCTAAGATCTCCAAGTAGTGCTTTGATAAACTGAACAGCTCTGCTCAAAGTTAACAAAGAAGAGGGCCAGGGCAATCTTGGTAGACACAGCTTCAATGTTTCATTCAGTAGAATCTATAACCCACACTCCAATTCAGCAAGACAGATGCCCAGGTCAAGGTATTCGAACCATGCTGCGCTGCTCAGAGCCTGCGGTGGCCAAAGGATGGCTTCCCTGGGTGTGCAAACCTCCAGGCCCGCCTCTACCTCTCTATTTGTCTGCCACTCACAGTCGTAAAGTTTAGAAACACTCTAGCCATGCCACCTGCCTTTCTCAAAGGTTCTTTCAGCTGCAGCATCGTAATTTTTTTTTCCATTGGGG
Source organism: Glis glis (assembly GCA_004027185.1). Classification (NCBI taxonomy): domain Eukaryota; kingdom Metazoa; phylum Chordata; class Mammalia; order Rodentia; family Gliridae; genus Glis; species Glis glis. The sequence goes on from PVJS01015440.1 coordinate 35,727, forward strand.
GCCCTTGCAAAGGAGGAGCTGGGGATGAAGGAGAAAGGAGGAAAACAGAATGCCTTGGAAGAAAAATGGGAGAAGGACAACAGGGAAGCTGAGTGCAAATGCACATGGAGGCCGCAGGAATTCCTGAGGCTGCTGATGCTAGACCGACCTGCACCCTGAGTTCCGGCATCACTAACTGGGCTCCGTCCGACTGCGTCCTAAGAGGGGATACTTGCACTCATTGCTGTAAATGGGCACCCCCTCCACGTGCAGAGGCAGTGAGGAAGGAGGGAAGGGCTCAGAGTGCAGAGGAGAGCAAAAGGCCATTGTCTTAGAGTTGACAGCTTTTCCTTGTCTTAGGTAAGAGGCCCTCAGGATTAGTCTCCAAGTTCTGGTAGCTTTGGGGGAGGGGATTCCAGGAAGAGCAATACACAAAGGAAGAGTTTTAGTCTCACTACCACTGAGGGCCTTGGAGCTCAGTGCCCTGTGGACTAAGACAGGTGTGGAGCACGCCCTTGAGATGTCCTGCCACAGGGCAAGGGAGCCGGGCTACTATCCAGCCACATTTGCCCATGGGCGAGGGCCGCTCCTTGAGGTTTAAGTTCCCCAGCACTTTGGCCCTGTCCCGTGTACGGCTTCCAGGTTTTTAGTGAGAAATTACCAGTAGGAAAGGTCAGACGTGAACACAATACTGAGAGAGTGTGGGGCAGCCCTGGGTGATGGTACATGCACCTTATGATACTGTGTGTGTTATAGAGAATGTGTAAGATAATTATTTATATTTGCCTAGACATACATAAATGTGCATATTTGTGGAGACAGATCTGAGTGCCCATGTGTGTGTGTGTGTGTGTGTTTTCTGAGTGGAAGGAAACAAGGGAAAAAAATGTAAGCAGTGGTTACCTCTGTGTGTCTGGTGACTTTCATTAACTGATGACATAAATATTTATGGAGCACATACCGGGTACTAGGCCCCGCTCTAGGATGGGAAGGTTATACCCCCACCAAGCTAAACGTGGCCCCGAATGGACTGTGACAGAAATGTACAATTCAGCGCAGAGAATAAGGGCTAAGAAGAAAACTGGGAGGCACAGAAAGATCTGGAGGTGAAGACGAGGCTCGTGCCCAGGTGTGCCAGAGGTGCCAGGTAGCTGACCCGGTGGGGACTGCAGAGTTCCAGAAAGAATAGCACACGAAACGGCCCTGAGCTGGGGAGAACAGGTCATCATTTCACTTTTGTATTTGCAAATCAAAGGCACATGCTTGTCACTCTCATCAGAGGGGGATAATACAATAAAATTTATTTTTAAAATATAATTTGAGTGAGGGGGAAAAAAATCCAAATGAAGATTTTATTGATCCTAAGAAGTCTGACTGATACGACATTCCAAAATTGGCCATCTGATGGGAATCAGAAAACCTCCATTAACTTCTCTTAATGGATGGAAAGTCCAGAATCGATCAATAAGTATTTACGGTGCTTGTGCTGTGTAAAAGGCACGTGTGGGCGCCCTGGGGGGACATTGAAATGAACAAGACAGTGGCCCTGCTGTCACGCTGTGAGCGTCCAGTGGGGGAGGGGTATCAGACAAAACCAGTTCCAGGATTAGACAGTTCACGGTTGGAACAATGGCGGAAGTACAGAGAGAATGCCAGGGACCAATTAGGCTGGGGAGCAGGCGCGGGTCAAAGAAGGCTTTCTGAGGCAGAAGGCACTGGGCCTGGGCTTTCAGAGTGATGGCCACAGAGGGCGTGGCAGGCCAGAGCACAGCAGGGATGTGGGTGCCAGAGGGAGCTTGCAGTATACATGCAAGGGGTGGGGGACAGGTGATATGGAGAGGACAGAGAATCTGGTTCTTGGCACTCAGAGACAGAAGGCCAGGTGGGAGAGGTGGGTGGGAAGGGTCACAGAGCCGCTTGCACTCTGTGAGTGAGGATTATTTACTCTCTGTCAGTCACACACTCATTTCTCTGCTTCCAATAACAGCGTTCCAGTTCCCTTGGGAAACCGCACCCACGCTGCGATCTAAATCCACATGGCTGCCAGTACATAGGAGGCTGCGACAGGAGGATCGCGGGTTCGAGGTCAGCCTCAGCAATTTAGCGAGGACCCTCAGCAACTAAGCGAGACCTTGTTTCGCAATAAAAAAATAAAACAGAGCTGGGGGTGTAGCTCAGAGGTGCAATGCCTTTGGGTTCAACCTCCAGTACCAAAAATAAATAAATAAATAAATAAATAAATAAATAAATAAATAAATAAATAAATCCACGTGGCTGGGTGGAACTGACAGCCCCAAGTATCTGACTTCAAAAGAGGACACGTGACTCAGGCTTGACCAATCAGAGCCTCCCATCCCCACGGTCATAGCAATTGGTTGAAAGATGGGCACATGACGGAATGAGAACCAATGAAATACAGTTGTAGGATTTGTGCTACTTGTCCTACCGCTGCAGCTGAGGGGCTAGGCGGTAAGTCTACGGCTGCTCCTGGAAACCTTCTTATCACCACACTGAGAGAGACTGCCTCAGGATGGAACCCACAGAGAGGGAAGGATTGCTGAGAGAGCAAGCGAAGAAGACATCTTCCGGTTGACAGAGTCTAAGGTCCGGCCATGATGAATGGTAGGTCAATTCTAGGTCACCCAGCTGTGGTGCCTAATAAGCCACCTTTCTTGTCCCTTTAAGCTAGTTTTGGGGTAGGTTTCTGTCACTTAGTACCAAAAGACTGAACAAGAATGCATGTAAAATACCCAGGAAGCCAGACGTGGCGGCACCTGCCTGTAATCCCAGTACTTGGGAGGCCAAGACAGGAGGATCACAGGTATGAGGCCAGCCTCAGCAATTTAGTGAGATCCTGTTTCAAAATAAAAATAAAAATGGCTGGAGGTGTTGCTCGGAGGTAGAATGCCCCTGGGTTCAATCCCCCAGTACCACAAAAAAATTAAAAAAAAACACCCAGAGAGAAAGAAACCACAGTCAGAAATGTACTCGCTTGGCCGGGCGTGGTGGCGCATGCTTGTCATCCCAGTACTTGGGAGGCAGAGACCAGAGGATCCGGGTTCGAGGCCAGCCTCAGCTACTTAGTGAGGGCCTTCACAACTTTGTGAGACTCGGTTTCAAAATAAAGGATAAAAAATAGGGCTGGGGGTGTAGCTCAGAGGTAGAACGCCCCTGGGTTCAATCCCCGGTAC
>PVJS01015441.1:0-38892 GCA_004027185.1 Glis glis
GAGAGAGAGAGAGAGAGAGAGAGAGAGAGAGAGAGAGAGAAAGAGAGACAGGGAGAGAAAGAGCGAGAGAGCTGAGGCTGGCCGCGAACCCGGATCCTCCGGTCTCTGCCTCCCAAAGTACTGGGATTACAAGCGTGCGCCACCACGCCCAGCCTCAAGCTACCTGATTTTAGAGTTGAACCTCCAGAGCCATGAGCCACAATAAACCTTTTTCTTTACAAGTTAATTGCCCCAGGTATTCCATTATAGTAACACAATGACTAATATACAACACATACAATTGTCTATTATAAATTGTTTTGTTTTCTCAAAATATAGTTCATCACAAGTAAACATATGACTATTCAGAGATTTAATAGAATCAGACATAGTAGAATTATCCAGTAATATAGCTGTTCTCCTTCTGACAAGCCCAAAGAGTTTTTAGATATTTTCAGTATAAAAGGTCAAAAATTGACATGTTCTTGTATGGATCCTTCAAATAAAAGTAAATAAAAAGACACTGAATAGTGTACTAAGTTTCAACTTTGATCTTTTTTGGGGAAATAATATAAGTAGATATGGTAAGGGTTAGCATTTTCATTTTTTGTTTTAGTTTTATTGCCCTAATTCAGATCAATGTTCATTCATATTGTATTTCAGGACCTATCTTTGATTGCATTGATATTTTTCATTGTTTTTATTTTAGAAATACAAAAGATGGCACAATTATTTCAAATTTGAAAATCCACCACTAAGCATACTTATATAGAGAAGAGAGTTATTATAATAAATGTCTCTAGATAGCTTATCAGTTTTTAAATTTGTATATATTTAATCCTCACAGCACTTTTCCAGATTTATGGAATCTGAATTTTGGAATGGAATTTGGTAATCTAAAATGTTAAAAGTTTCTCCAGATCATTCTTATATGTAATAAAGTTCAAGATTATAGTTTTAAGTGCAGGGCTGAATAGGAAGCTGAGTCGAACACATCAAAAGCTTTGCTGTTTTTTGTTTGTTTTTTTCTGCTTTTGTTTTTATCTTCCCCTAGAAACAAGATGTTGTTTCCAGGAAAAGTAACAGGATAGTTGGGAAATGAAAAAGGAAAGGAGGCTTATTTTTCAGTGTGTATTATAGCTTTGGATTTCCTATCGTCTACATATGTAAACTCTTAGAAACAGTTCTCTCTTTTCTTCGCCCAAAGAAATCCACCAGATTAATCTCATAATACTACTGTAATCTCCTACTCTAAAGCACACCTAATCTTTAACTAAAATTCCTTGTCCTGATTTTCCAGACTTTCCACAACCTGCCTATCTTTATTGTTTCCTCCTGTATCTCCTGTATCCTCAGCTCCTTTAATTGTCACTAGCCAAATATCATTTTGTCTTTCCTGCACACATCTTACATTATTTACCACTTTGTTCCTATCAAAAAAATTTCCCCTGGACTATTTCCCCATGCATTTGTAATTCTTGCTTCCCCCCAACCAAGATGCCATGTTTTCTGTAAGCTCTACTTCAATTTCTGAATAGTCCCATGAAGATTATTCTAAAATGTTCTATTGATCAAGTTACAACACATTTAATTTCTAGTTGAATTTGCTATTTTCCATCTTGTGTCAAAGTTATTTCTGTGCATATCCTGTGTCTATTAGGTATCATTGTCAACAGCAAAGTACTACTTTGTAAATAGTGGTAGAGGAAGCTTTAGGAAGTAGAAAGAATACCTGAATTTAAATCCTGGTTCACTTACTAGCACTGTGACCTAAGGCAAATAACTAAATCCTTCTAAATCTGATTCTTCATTGTAAGTGGAATAAGACCTCTTAAAGTTTGCTATAGTAATACAATATGGTACTTGTTACTTAAAAAAAAGCCTAGTGCTTTGTAAGTTCTTAAGAGATACTTATAAAAAACTTAACACAGAAACTTATTTTGTGAGTGAATGCAATAGTGCTGAATAAGAGGAAACCTTGTCTGAGACCCTGTGATTGAGACTACACTGAGGTTAGGTATTCATTCAAGGGCACTCAATAAATTGAACATAATGAAGAACAAGAAGTCAGAGGGAAGCTGATGGATCTATTTTAATATTGCAAAGGGTGAGAAGGAAAATAAAATGGAGCCTAATGCTCTGTAAGATGAATTATCCATGCACTGTATAATTACGGGGATCAGACTTAATCTCTATGTATGGACAGGCCTCAGCCAACAGTGCACCAAGAGAAAAGAGTGGAAAGAAGTATACAAGCAAGGCAGTTTCTGTGGGTTACAATTAAACTATCTCTTATTCAGTTGTCATACAATTTACTTTTATGTACATTTTATATCTGAGAACCGAATATGTTTAAGGAATTCAAACTTCCCTATTCTCATTTTTATGAAAATCCACATTAATAGTGATGCTAACACCACAAACTCCTTGGAAACGGTCATAACCATTATAAAAGGTAAACTGAAATGCAGTAAAAAAAATTAGAGTCTTTTAAAGCAAACACTAAATCATGAATCAGGAAGCTTCAAATGGAAATGGTTTAGGGCTCCACTAAGGAAACACAAGGGGGAGGGGCTTTTATAGGGTGAACTTGGAAGAAATGCAAAGACAACTTTGATTGGTTACATTGTATAGTTGCCTTATGTGGCTTGTCCTGCTGCAAAGTTCCTAGTTATGTAACTCTAAGAAAACTGGCAGCATCTGACTGGTTAGTCTTAAGTCCCATTTTTCTTTAATATAGGCATTTCAAAGATATAGCTCAAGGTAAGTTTCACTTATGTTTGCAAATCAAGCAAGATTAAGGTTGCTTATGAAGTCTAACTGGCTTTGTCTGCTCAGGAATTTTCAGACCTGGTTTCTATTTTAATTTAGTACCAAAAATACTGGAACCTTTAAAGTCACAAAATCATACATCCAATTCAATCCATTATTTTCCATCCATTGATCCTTTCTCCTGAAGCAGCCTCATAGAAACAACTGTTCAATCTCATAAAAAATACACAAATTAAACACAATTTTGCATCCTTTATTTATTTAGACAGTCCCAGGTTTGCTTTCTTTTTTTACCCAGTATATATCATATAGTTCATGATTAAAATTTCTCTCTTGAAAATGTTATCTCTTGTCTCTTTTACCTTCAAATATATTTTTTATTCCTGGACAAAATCCCACATCCTGGAAAGACAGTGCTACAATAGATTCATGAATCTATCATGTGGACACTTAACAAATATCATTTGCTTACTCTGCAAGTATTATGTTCCAGATTATTCTCTTTTCTAAAACCTACCATACATTGTTCTCTGCTGATTATTTTTACTTTTACGTCACTGAGAAAATAAAAGCCAGTAGGCAAAAATCCCTTCACCTGCCTTTAACTTAAATGTTTAATATATTTCCTTTGAACCTGCTTTATCCTTCTTTTCTACTATGAAAATAGAAGAGCTCAGGCAGGCATGGTGGCCATACCTGTAATCCTTGTACTTTGGAGGCAAAGACAAAAGGATCACAAGTTCCTGAGTAGTCTCAGCCACTTAGTGAGACCCTGTTTCAAAATAGAAAAATAAAATAGGGCCAGGGTGTAGCTTAGAAGAAGAATGCCCTTGGGTTCAATCCCCAATACCACACTAACAAAACAAAACAAAAAGTAGAAGAGCTCTGCTCAAAGATTGATCCCTTCCCACATGCTGTGGTTCATATTTAAATGGCTTGTATTTTACTTAGTTCTCCTACATCATCTGTATCTCTTTCAAGATAGAACCATTCACATTTGGACTTAATAACCTTTTAAAATATGATGAATTTTAAAGAAAAAATAAAACCCTTCCCTTAATTCTCCATCCCACTGATGTTCTGCCTTCATTCTTTTATCTTCATAGAAAACATTTTCAAAGACATTGCCTGCTAATTTTCTCTCTGCTTCCTCACCATTCCTTTCCTTTTCAACCCACATTAGTCTCATGTTTTTTTAATCTTCTCTGCTGACCTCCACACTTATATATCCAACAGACACACCACTGTCCTCATCTCATTTTCTTTATGTGCATTTCATATGCTTGATTATCTTCTATTTAGAAACTTCTAGAAATCATTCTCTCCTAATCCATGTCTATCCTCTAGCTTTTCCTTATGATCCCCCCCCGAAAACATAGTCATCTCCTTTGCTTATAAAATCTCTAAGAAGCTTCTAAAAATTTGGAGTTCTTCTAAAAAGCTATCCTTAGGTTACCCCTTTTATTTTTTTAACCATTTTATCCTGATGTGATTTCATTCATGCTCATCACTTAAATAACATCTTTACTCAAACTGTTCCCAACATAGTATGTGTGATAGAAAACCCTTTGCTGAATCTTCAAATTATATATTCAACTACCTAATTTTATTCTGTACATGAATGTTTAGTAAGCATCTTAAATGTAACAAAAATTTAACTGTTGTTTTTTTCTGTATTTCTTTACTAGTTTTCCCCTCTTGAATCAATATGTTAGCAAACTTAAATATCCTCCTAGCATTTCAAGCCCAAAGCTGTGAGAGTGATTTAATTAATTTCTTTCCATTATCCTTTCTATTCATCAATAAATCCAATAGATCCAGCCTCCAGATGGTATCAATACCAATCTTGCCTCCTCCCTCTGCATTGACACCACTCCAGCCAGGTCACCATATCATGTCTAAACATCTTTAGTTGTCTTAAAACAGTCCACCTCTGTCAATTTGGTATTGTCAAGTCTATTCTCCATCTAAATAACATAATGATATTTAGAAAAGGCAAATTAGCTCATGCCATTCTTCTCAATATTCAAAAATGGATTATATTAAACTTCGTATTAAAGGGATTCTCTTTTATGTGGCTTATGAGCTCCATAACCTGGCTCTTGCCTATCCTGGAAACATTATTTTAATTGTGTCTCTCCTTCACTCAGTGTGCTTCATACCAGATGTGGAAACTTTGAAGCTTACGGATGTTGGGAGGCAATTTTCAATGGTTCTCTTGTGTTTCCATGCATGTTTTAGGCAGAGGCACTGACTCTCTTGTTCCAATTAATCTTTTCAAACATGTTTGTCTAATGAGACTTTGGAAATTACTCTCTCTCCAGAGTAAGGTTTGCTTAAAGCCTTGGTACCTGCATACATATCAAAATGGCAGATGGCAGATGGCAGACTTCGTAAGTCTTCTAAAGTCTTCTAAAATGACTTAGATTTCCTGACTGAGGTGCCCTCTTCTATAATGCAATACACTATGCAAACAGGTGTCAAATGTTCCTCTTTGCATTGGTCAGTGGGGAATGAAGTTGATGGACCTAATGCAAATGCTGGTAATCTCACTATTGCTATTTGTCAACAATAAATCATCCATTTTCTCTGACACATATATCTCACGTCCTTTTCCAGCACTGATGAAACTGTTGAAGAATAACTTAAATTGCAAGTAGGGTAAAAGTCTTCAATTTCTTCATGGTTCTTGACAATGAAAAAGTATTTTTTAGACTTGATAATAATTACTTGTGGTGTTTGTTTTAAATCTGAACTATTTGCCTATTTTGAAAACTGGATATTGCATGTAATTATCTAGATCAAACCTCCTCTTTAAAAATCATAACCTCTACATAATCTGGGCCCACCTTCATTCATGGAAAATTCGCTTTGGTTGAGTAGTGACTCTAACCTTTATGTGAGATGTATGCTCTGTATTCACCAGAGAACTCGCACCATATTGTTATCTTGATACTGAGATCCACTGTCGTTTGTCATTTATTACCAAGCTTGCCCTGTTTTCAGTATTGCAAAGGTGAGGGAGAAAATAAAAGAAAGACCCAAAGGACTAGTGTGTATCACAAAAATTAGGACAGAGCATATTTCTTTCTCTAAATGAAAAATATTCCTATGTGTTTAATATGCAATCAGAGTGTCCCTGTGGGAAGAATACAATTAAGATTCCATTAATATGCAAACGAAGTGTATCTGGGTGAAAAGAATACAACCAAAGACACAGTTCTACTTAACTCATTTGCTAACCTGCCTGGCCCCAGTGGGCATCTGAGTTGCAATCTCTGCTCTAGTCCAAATGCCCTGCTCTCAGTTCTTACAACTAAGGACAGACCCACTTCCTGCCCTTTCAAGCTGCTCCATCTGCCTGGACTGCATTTTCAGGGGATCTTCATAAGACCTGCTTCATTTCATCCTCCAAACCTCAGTTTAAATATCATCATCTCTGAGAGCTCTACTCTAAACCACTTTTCTAATTAGATCTGCCCTTGTTATTTTTCTACCATAGCACATTTCATGATCTTAATGTTACTTTTCTATATTTCTAGTTTCATATTTATTTATATATTTAATGTCTGTCTTACAAGCTTTGTGAGGAAACAGGCCCTAATATGTTTCTGTATCTAGTGCATAGAGGAGTATATAACCATGCCAGATCCAATATTTTTTTGTTGTTGTTTTTTTTAACAGAACTGGGGATGGAACCCAGGGGCATTCTACCTCCGAGCTACACCCCCAGCCCTATTTTTTGTTCTTTATTTTGAAATAGGGTCTCACTAAGTTGCGGAGAACCTCACTAAGTAGCTGAGGCTGGCCGCGAACCCGGATCCTCCAGTCTCAGCCTCCCAAGTACTGGGATTACAAGTGTGCGCCACTATGCCCAGCTAGGATCCAATATTTGATGAGTAAATAAATAGATTTTCCTAAAACATGCTCTGGTAGCGTAGTGTGACATGCTCATTGAGTACACAAAGTACTTGGAACTGAGAAATATTATTGATAAAGTACAATTTAGGGAAGTCTTGACCTCTTGAGAATTTTTGTTTTCTGAAGTTTATCATAAAGTAAGATAAATGGCTTAGAGTAAAACCAACCAAAAACAAAACAAAATAAATCTCCAGCTATTTCCCTTAGATCAACTGTTAGTGTGTTATTCAGTTTTTATGGAATAAACACTGCTTGTTTTTTGATTAGTACATTTTGTCTTTATCAATGCCTGTTCCTAAATTCAACTCAAGATTCTCCAAACAGTGGTGGGCTAGAAGAACCCTTATTTGTAGCTTTTTCCAATTTTGGTGTTATTGACACTGTCATGGCTGACTTCAGGAGATCTACCTGAAGTCACTGAATGCAGAATTGGAAAGAGATGCATAAAATTCACTCTAATGAGCCAGGAAAATGCGCTGGAGTGTACTCTTCTTTATAATGTCCCCTAAATACACACTCACACATATCGAGTTAGAAAATAAACAGACTTATTAATTCTATTTGGGTTTTGAAGCTGTACTTTCATTCTTCTTTATTTATTTAATAACTTGATATTTCATATTTCGATTTGGAAAGTTCCTCTGCTTTATTTCCTTCTAAGGCTTATTTAAGGTCAGGATAGTTATTGGAAAATACAAGATGTACATTTTATCAGTAGATCTCTTCTTCATGCTACTATTCTTTCTTAGATAAAGATAAAAAAATGGCATAAAAAGATTTAGGAAGAGATGTACCATCAAAAATGTAATACATAAGCTTATCTTTTAATAAACATACATACACACATTATGATATATAGTATACATTTTCTCACTGTATTAGTTACATTAGTTTTACATATAAGAAGTGTGCTTAAGCTACTAGGATTTGGTTGTTAAGTATACATATATTCGTATAATGTTCATATAATATAGATTTTTATAAATGCATATATACAATATTGAACAATATTGAATTAATTACAGTAAACCTTCTTGGATTTTCCCATTTTTTGATACCTGCTCCTTCCCTCATCTAATATGGTTGTAGGTAAAGGCTCCCTGAAGTAATAGTTCTAGTTAAAATAATATTAACAAAATTTTACTTCTCTTTCTTGCTTTTTGCAGTTCCTCTATGTGTTTTTTATAATTATGTGTTTTCTTTAATGAGACATTATTTATATCAAGATGCTAGAAACAAATGAGAACAAAAAGATTAAATAACTTGTCCATTTTCATAGATATAGCATGTAACAGAATTGGAATTTGAACATATATATATATATATATATATATATATATATGTATATATATATATATATATATATATATATATATATATATATACAGTCTGACTTTAGAATCTTTAGTTATTTTGCTTTACTGTTTCTTTCACCTTCAGCATTATTATAGTAACTCAGGGCTTTAGGAAACACACAGAGATGAATATTTGTGTGCAAAATTTAATGGTGGATATTCTAAGAAAGGACCTTGGTGAGGGAGTGAAGAAGCAGCAGGACAGGGCATAGGGAGAGGTTGAGCAGCAAAGCTTTTTCAAATAGTCATTCTTAGTTGGCATCAGCCTATGTCCCAGAGAGCTCTTCAGATATGAATAAAATCAAGAGGGACACCTTTTGTACTTCTCTTACAGAACATCCACTGGTAGGAAGCCACCCATCAAAGGGTACATGACCTTGACCTTGATGCCAAGAACAATTCCTGGGAGGTACACAGCTATGACCCATCAATAGACTATACTCCTGACAGCTAGGGAAGTGGTGCTTTGTCCCTGAAAGGGGTAGTTCTGGATGGTTTACCAAGAACATCCACTAGAGCTCATCCTTTGTACCATTTGTTTTTTAACATAATCTGATGCCATCTGAAAACAGCTCTTCTAGTATTTTTGTTGGTAAGTTTTCCTGAGCAATCTTTTATAAGAAGATGGCTGAAGTAGGAAAGCTATCTCCTGCTGCTGCAGCTGGTCTCAGTACCATTTATTCTCAATGTCTCAATTTTTTATAATTCATGTTTTATCCCCCTTGTCCTTAATTATCACCTATGTGCGACTCATTGTTGGTTGACCAAGATGCGCATCAAGACATCTGGACTTGCAGTCTAATAGGGCACTTTGCTTCTAGGATCCATGAGCTCTAGATCCACAGAGCTAAAGTTGCTGGGACAAAAGCAAATGAATGTTTAGTTCAAAGAAAAGATCTTAGATACACAAACTAAATTACCCACTGAAACTATACTGGATAGCATTGACTTTGCAAGGTATGGGACAACATTTCAAGCTGTGCCTACCAGTTTCTTTCCATGAATTTAGAATTGCTTAACACCTTTTGAGGAGGATTATGAAGTTGAGAACTATCACAAGCTATTTTTCATCCTGTGGAACTGAAAGGCACAGAACTTCAAATTATACTACAGAGCTATAGTAATATAAACAGCATGGTATTGTCACAAAAACAGACACATAGACCAATGGAACAGAATAGAAGATACAGAAACAAACCCACACACTTATAGCCAATTGATTTTTGGCAAAGGTGCCAAGAACATACGTTGGAGAAAAGTCAGCCTTTTCAACAAATGGTGTTGGGAAAACTGATTATCCAGTTGTAGAAAAAATGGAATTAAACTCTTACCTCTCACCTTGCACAAGCGTCAACTCAAGATGGATCAAAGATCTGGAAATGAGACCAGAGACTTTGAAGTTACTAGAGGAGGGCATAGGTCCAACACTTCAACATATAGGCACAGGTAGAAATTTCCTCAATAAGACCCCCAAAGCTTAGGAAATTAAAATAAGAATCAATAAGTGGGATGGTGTTAAACTAAAAAGCTTCAGATCATCAAAGGAGACCATCAAGAGTCTAAAGCTAGAGCCCACAGAATGGAAGTTCTTTGCCAGCTTTCTCACTGATAGAGGACTAATATGTAGAATATACAAAGTACTTAAAAGACTCAACACTGAAAAAACCAAATAACCCAATCAAGAAATGGGCAACTGAATTAAATAGACACTTCATAAAAGAAGAGATAGGGCCGGGCATGGTGGCGCACACTTGTAATCCCAGTACTTGGGAGTCTGAGACCGGAGGATCCAGGTTCGCGGCCAGCCTCAGCTACTTAGTGAGGCCCTCTGCAACTTAGAGAGACCCGGTTTCAAAAGGATAAAAAATAGGGCCGGGGGTGTAGCTTGGAGGTAAAACTCTCCTGGGTTCAATCCCGGTACCACAAAACAAACAAACAAACAAACAAACAAACAAACAAACAAACAAAAAACAAAAAGAAGAGATAGGAATGGCCAATAGATACATGAAAAAAATGTTCAACATCATTAGCAATCAAGGGAGATGCAAATCAAAACTACACTGAGATTTCATCTAACCCCAATCAGAATGGGAATCATCAAGAAGTCAAACAACAATAATTGCTGGGGAGCATGTGGGGAAATAGGAACTCTTGTACAACTGTTGGTGGGATTAGTGCAGCCACTATTGAGATCAGTGCGGAGATTCCTCAGAAAATTGGAAATGGATCCACCATATGATCCAGTTATACCACTCCTAGGTATCTTTCCAAAAGGGAGTGAAATCAGAAAATCATAGTAACATATGCATATCCATGTCTATAGCAGCACAATTCACAATAACCAAATTATGGAACCAACCTAAGTGTCTATTAACAGATGAATGGTTACAAAATTATGGGATATACACATAATGGAATTCTATTCAGCAATCAAGAAGAACAAAATAATGTCATTTTCAGGGAAATGGATAGACCTGGAGAACATTATGCTAAGTGAGGTTATCCAGTTACAGAAAGTGAAGGGTAATATGTTTTCTCTCATTTGCAGAAACTAGGGAATAATGGGATATTAGAGGGACTCCAGATAATGGAGGAGAAAGCTCAGTGGAGCCAGGGAGGTGGTCTAGGGGAAGGGGACGGGAGACGGAGGATCAATGAAAGAATCACTTTCATTGACATTATGTACATATGTGAGAATACCAATGTCAATGTCAATACCATGTATGGGGAAGGGAGAGATTGGGGATGGAGCTGGAGGAAAGACCACCAAGTGCTGTGTGCATGTATGTCACTATCATTATGAACTACATTATGATGAGAATATAATGCACCAATAAAAGTATTTAAAAAATAAAAATAAAAATATATTAAAAACCATAAAAAGGCCGGGCGTGGTGGCGCACGCTTGTAATCCCAGTACTTTGGGAGGCAGAGACCGGAGGATCCGGGTTCTCAGCCAGCCTCAGCACTCTCGCTCTCTCTCTCCCTGTGTCTCTCTCTCTTTCTCTTTCTCTTTCTCTCTCTCTCTCTCTCTCTCCTTAGTGAGGCCCTCTGCAACTTAGTGAGAGCCGGTTTCAAAATAAAGTATAAAAAATAGGGCTGGGGGCGTAGCGCGGAGGTTCTACCTCTACGCCCCTGTGTTCAATCCCCGGTACTGCAAAAAAAAAAAAAAAAAAACATAAAAAGTAGATGCACTAGGAAGCTGAGAAGACACACAACGAGGAGAAGAATTCATGGTTCCCCATGATCTTGGATCCCTTATCCAGCTATTTCCTGAGGCCAATCCTGGAGTGACTTCATTGACCATGGGTTTCATTATCTCCACTCCTATAAATTTCCTCTGTGAATAAACTTATTCAAGTGGTGTTTTCTGACAAAATGTAATGGTTTTCCCATAGCAACCTGCCCTTTCACCTGTAAGAAGTAATTGTGAAATGAGACCTAACATCCAAGATATTTTGAAAAATTCAAATGAATATTGGAGTTGGCATTTGATATGACTGGTGAACTTTATTTAAAGTACACATTGCTCACCTGTTGCTAATGTGGTACTCTAGAGGAAAAGAAAAAACACTTGCAGGGAAAAAAATTCTGCTTAGAAATGTATTATAGATATAAATGTTAACTCATGAAAAAACAGAATACTTTTGCTTTTTTATTTCCATTTTTTACTCATGATTCTATCTGGCTATTTTAAAGCAGTAGAAAAATGATATAGTAGTTTTAGAATGTAATAAAATAACATGATTTCATTATGATTTTTAAAAAATTCTTTGCTCTGGGAACAAGAGTGTTAGGTGAAAGTCTGTCCCTTGGTCCACATTTTTCTTTTGTAAAATGCTGTATATGTTAAGAATCTACGATTCAGAAAAAGCCTTATCGTTACCTACTATTTTGCAAGGATTTTGACTATATTTATAACAACTCGATACACTCAGAATTCCAGGTCAAAGTGTAGGTGGCAAGATTGCTGTAAAACATAAAACCATTATTACACTTTTAGTTTTGTGCTTCCCTTTAAATATATGATTTCATTACTCTATAATTTATTTGAATAATGTTTTAAGCAGAAAAGGCTCAGTAATAATATCATAGTTGTACCCGGGAGCCTACGCTGAAACAAAGTGGCACATATTTGTTCCTGCATTACTCGGCAGCATGATGGATGACAGCAATTACTGGAAAGAACAATATTAGTTTTACAGTTATTGTTATTAACTTAAAGTGCTAAGAATAAAATACCATATTTCACTAGATACTCCAATCATCACCAAAATATGTGACAGAGGAACATTTTATAATCCCTGTATTTTACACTGGCTGCACAACTAGAAATTGGCAGAGTCAAATCATTTATATCTCCTTATTACCAGCTTGCAGAAGCCATTGAGAATATGGAGCTGGTGATGGATATTTTTGTGGCAGATGTTGTTTTATTCTCTTCCACTGTATTAAATTTACCATACATTGGATCCACTGCAGTTTATTAAAGTTTCACAAAGAGATTAGCAGTAGAATAACAAGACATACAACTTGCTTACCCTTGCTCCCCACTGACAAAAACCCATTTACTTATTTATAAATTATGAATATCATAAATATGGAATATATATGTAGTTGGCAAATATTTCAGGAGGCAATTTGAGTAAAACATTTTCCTAAATTCCAGATATTTAGATGAACTTTTACAAAATCTTCCTCCTTCTATAAATAAGATATACATCTGCTATTTCTGAATGTCTGTGTCCCCCACAATTAATATTTTGGATTGGGGGGAGCACTAGGGTTTGAACCCAGGGGCATTCTGGCATTCTACTTCTGAGCTATACTCCAGCCCTTTTTATCTTTTTATTTTAAAACAGGGTCTTGCTACATTGCTGAGACTGACCTCAAATCTGCAATTCTCCTGTCTCAGCCTCCCAAGTACTGGGATTGTAGGCATGTACCACCTTACCTGGCTATTATTTTGAAATCTTATTTTCCACAATGTTGGTAATAGGAGGCGGGGCTCTAGAAGGCAATTAAGTATTGAAGATAGAGTCCTCAGGATGGGGTCAGTGCCTTTATAAAAGACCCAGAAAGCCCTTTCACCTTTTCAACTGTATGAGGTTACAGTCAAGAGGGCTGTCTGTGAAGATTGCCCTCAACAGACACTGAATCTGTGGCACCTTTATTCAATATCCAGAAATGTGAGAAATAAATTTCTGCTGTTTATAAACTACTGGTGTATGGCATTGTGTTACAACAGTACAATTGGACTAGAATGGCATCTATATGAAGCCATGTTAGCCATGCATTATTATTTTTTTTTTTTGCGGTACCAGGGATTGAACCCAGGGGCGTTCTACCTCTGCGCTACACCCCCGGCCCTATTTTTTATAGTTTATTTTGAAACCAGGTCTCACGAAGTTGTGGAAGCCTCACTTAAGTAGAGAGAGAGAGAGAGAAAGAGACAGAGACAGAGACAGAGACAGGGAGAGAGCTGAGGCTGGCTGCGAACCCGGATCCTCCGGTCTCCGCCTCCCAAAGTACTGGGATTACAAGCATGCGCCACCATGCCAGCTTAGCCATGCATTTTAGATAACAGCAATGAATAAAGCATACAAATATTTTCTCTTTTATAAAATCTACTGCATTTCATTCCACAGACATGCTCAGAACATTCGTTCTAGAGTGAACTTCCTCAGCTTACGTCCCACCCTACCGATTACTATGTGGCTTAACTTGTCTGTATCTTGTTTTCCTAATCTATAAAATGGAAAAAATAAAAGTGACTAATTCACGGAATTGTTATGGGGATTAAAGGAATTGATAAAGTAACGTGTCCAGAACAATGTCTGTAATAAAGTTCAAATAATTTAAATGTCATCTGTAGTTCTGATTCATTTCTGAAGTGCTCTCCACGTCAAAACCATTTTCCACATCCAATTTCAGTAACTACCACACACAAGTATCAACCCATTATTAAAAATATTTGTAATAGAAAATATTTCAAATACTTTGAAGCTATTATGACTTGTATTGAGCCTCCCATCTGAAAATGAGCAGAAGAAAGAAATGAGACAACAAATGGAAAGTAATGACCATTAGAATATAGAGCATGTGAGAAGTTACATAGGCCAGCACAAGTATCTTCTTACACAGTAGCTTTTAAGATGAGATAGTGCAAGGCTTTATATGTATTTTGAAAAAAAACAGAGAACAATACTTTTCTTCAGTTTACTTTGGGAACATTCATCATGAAGTACAACCTACTTCATCACCTAACTGAAACTGCTCTCAACCTTCCTTTTCTCTCCTGTAGTGTGTGAAAAGTTAAGTACTTTTCTCCTAGCCAGTATCCAGCTAGTTGCACCTTTTAAAAATAGTTTGGGTAGTTGAATTGTCAGCACACTTTTACCCTTCTAGATAAAAAGTCAGTCTTGAAATGAGAAGACTTTTAACACTTTCTTTCTTCCAGTCTAGACTGGGGCCATGAGGCTGGAGGCAAGATAACAATCCTACAGACATGAGGATGGAAGTTGAAGGATAGTGTCCCATTCCATAACCACTCTCTTCAATGGGTATACCAGACCTCTCCCTATCTCTAGATTTTAAGGTATCTAGCTGTTTTTAATTTTCATCACTTTTAAATATTTATTATATAGTCACAGAGTGGACAGAAGAGAATTATAATAGAGTTCAAGGTTTTAATAACTTCTGAATATTTAACACACAACTTATCATGGACATTCTATTTCTGCTTCTTGAGAGAATTATTATGTTTCATTGTAAAATCACTCATGCCTTACTCCTGCAACTAAATTGCAGGCCATTTAGGAACTGATAATATTTTTCCCATAGATTATAGTATAGACTTGTGAACAAAGCACACACTCAAAAAATTAAGAAATAAACACATTA
The DNA here is from genome assembly GCA_004027185.1 of Glis glis. Lineage (NCBI taxonomy): Eukaryota > Metazoa > Chordata > Mammalia > Rodentia > Gliridae > Glis > Glis glis. The sequence continues at coordinate 14,931 of PVJS01015441.1, forward strand.
AATTACTACTATTGTTGATAAATATTTTATCTATATGAAAAACAATTTGTAAAATACAACATATGCTTATCATAAATATGTTTAAATGGATTGATATCTATATTGTACTCTCCTTACCTAAGCAGGACATAATGCTACCTAATAAAAACAATGGTATTATTCAATATCTGCTTATAAAAATGCAACTGTAATTTGTTTCAGATTGGAATATTATGATGGCAGAAATAAGTAAAATGAACATTTTGTAGAATTTTACATATTATTCATCAATCAACTGGTATCAGGTTATCTAGTCAGCAGAGCCTCAAAACAAAATAATAAAGCTTTTATGTACAACTTAACCATATTGTCAATTTTTGTCCTGTAGAGTTTTATAACAGTGTAACTTACAGTCATTGAGTTTTTTTTTAAAGAGATTCAGGGCTGAAGGTGCAGGTCAGTGGTAGAGTGCTTGCCTAGCATGCACAAAGGCCTGAGTTCAGTCCTCAGCATACCAAGGGGAGAAACAAGAGACAGAAAGAAAGATTCAGTCATAAAGTATGGTTTGTATAGTTGATCTTTAAACTTATTTGAAATCTGAGAATCTATGAATTTATCCAAAAAGGAAAATGATCAGTGGTTCAATAAGATTTTTGTCCTTATTTTACTTGAAAGCAGGTTCTGGTGTTGTGAGACTTGAACCTTATACAGTTTGGGGAGGGTAGAGACTTTAAGCAAAAGAACAAAAATTTATTTTTATATGCACATTCTATAAAATCATATGACCCCCTATGAACATATTCAATTTCTTTCCAGTGAGCTGCCCTGCAGTTTGAAATTCATTAGCTTTACTTTAAATCTATAAACACTACTACTACTACTAATGATATTGTTTTTCAGGTTAACCACTTTCTGAGATATTCAAGTTGAATATTTAATTAAAGTTAAATATTCAAGTAATATTTAATACTATTATATTAAATGATGATTAAATGATTATATTAAATTGACTCCTAGAAATATAAACCTTGAAGCTGAAGGGTTGAGTGGAAATACTAAGCACCATGCTTAGTAAAAGTGCACTATGTACATTGCCTACATAACCACCACTACAGTAATGCCTTTATGACCAACTAAAGACAATAGAATTTGAGAAACACAAAGTACAAGAGAATGAGTGCCATAGCCAGTTTTGATTTCTGCTATACTTAGCACTAAATATTCAAAAATGCTTTTTGTATGTGTTAAACATGTATATTTAAAATATGTATGAAAGTTTCATTGTCCCATGAAGTTATCCATTTCCCACTCTCTAAAGTACATAGATACTTTTTCTATCTTCATAGAATTCAATTGACATTAAGAAACATTGTCTTTTCAGAGTAGTAGAGAAAAATAAATAGCAAAAATAAAAGCATTTCTCACCCCTAAATTGCATTTGCTTGATAGGAAATTAAAACACATCAAAATGCAAGGGCATTACCTTGTTGAGTGTAGTCTTATCATTATTCAATTTAAAGTCAAATGTCTAATATGACCTTATCCAGCATATTTCAACCATAAGTATATTCCTTATGTTTTTAGTTGGTGTAATTAGTTAAATGTGTCAGCATATTCACTTCTGTTCTTTATCAGTATTTTATGATATATTACACTACTAATTCATGTCACAGGGCATTTAGTGAATTCAGAGAGCATTAGACCCTATTTTATTTTAGGTGTTTTCCTATGTTGTTAACTCAATATATTATCATTAAGAGTTTCAAACTAGAAGCTAAAAAAACAAATGAGTTAGCTGTTTTCAGTGGGATCCTTTAACTTATATTTCATACATAGTCCCTAAAGAATACACTTCAGAATCATAACAGCAAGTATGAATTTATTGCTACTCTAAATCAATTGCTAATTAATTCCACAAGGTACAGATGGATTTCTTTTTAGCGTTAAGTTTACTATGGAAGTTTTAAGTTGGAAACTGCCATGGTATTTATAACAATCTTTTTCTCCATATTATTCTCTTTCCTTGTTTTCTTTCTTTTTTTTTTTGTATTGGGGATTGAACCTAGGAGTATTCTACCTTCCTTCGAGCTACACTCCCAGTCCTATTTTTTTATTCTTCATTTTGAAACAGGGTCTCACTAAGTTGAGGAGGGCCTCACTAAGTAGTTGGGGCTGGCCTGGAACCTACTATCCTCCTGTCTCGGCCTCATAAGTACTGGGATTACAAGCATGCGCCACCACACCCGGCTGTCTTTCCTTGTTTTCTTAAGGCCTGATATTGCATTCTATGAAAAATCATAGTGCAAATGTTATTTTAGTAAGACCTCCACAATATTAAGTACAAAACATGTTCTGATTTATCTTATACAAATATTGATTATCTATTGTATTTTTCTTATTTCAAATGGTACTTGAATAATTATACCATATTTATATTTGTTGACCTACTACTTATTTGCAAGACTAAGAAATTTTTGTTATTATATGAAATTATGAATATACCAAATTATAATATATACAATAAACAGAAGATGAAATTCAGTCTTTTTAACATACAGGACTGCATTTATATTTCTTTTTGAACTAGACTCCTGTTATCATCTTAGACTGTAAAAACTAAAATCATGAAAGAAAATCATGTATCCATTTTGAATAAAATGCTGATGAAAATCATAATCCCATTTTGAACAAAACATCCATAAAATAGATTTTAATATTTTAATAAAATATAATTAACTATTGAATTTGATGCACAAAGGGAAATAAAGTACATCATCTTGGATGTATGACATTTAATTTATTTAATTTTTTTATTCTTAAATAATGGCCTAATACAAAAAAATTCCTCCCCATATCACATGCCAATGATAGCTACAATTAGCAATTTGGAATGTATCTATTAAGATATAATTTTCTGTACATATTTAAATATACATAAACATATATTAACAGATTTAAATAGTATGTCTACATTAATTTTTAAAATATATTGAAAAAATTTTATACAAGCAGAATGACACCATACACGGGATTCTGTAATTTTTTTCAATAAATTTTATCTTCATTCTTTGAACAGAAAGATTTATATCACAAATGCTAGGAATTCATATGTTTTGTCTAGTGATGTAAGCATCACTGTGTTGTCCAAATTTTTTCATAACAATGTATATTGTATTAGCTTTATATAAACTTAAAACTTTATAATACCAAACTGCAGATTAGCTCAGTGGTAAAGTGCCTGCCTAGCATGTACAAGGCCTTGGGTTCCATCCCTAGCACCACAAAAGGAAAAAAAAAAAAGGAAAAAATATATATTATCTACTGAAAATTTTTTACTGCAGAATATATGGTTAAAAACTTTAAATTATCTATTCTCATTAGGAACCACATGTTCTCAAGAATGATTCAATACAGCACTAGTCACTACAAAAATGTTTAAAACAGTATTTGAATGTGCTACTTAGATTGTATTTAGATAGTTCTTTGCTAGGATACTAATCTATCTTCTTAGACTATTGAACTAAAAGCAGTCTTTTAATTATAAACTGAAAACTAGTCAAACATAGAATATTACTTTACCTCACCTATTTTTTTTTCATTTTTTGGTACTGGGGATTAAACACAGGGACATTCTACTTCCAAGCTACACCCCCCCAGCCCTTTCGTTTTTTATTTTGAAACAGTATCTCACTAAGTTGCTGAGGCTGGCCTCGAACCTGAAATCTTCCTCTCCCAGCCTCCCGAATACTGGGTTTATAGGCCTACATCACTGCATTGGCTTACCTAAAATTTAAATAGGGATTATAAAGGCTCACCCAGCTCTTGTCCTTGAGGCGATTTTTATTCCTATTTGGTCAGTAGATGGCAGGCTTGTATCAAGTATAACCCTCATTTAGTACAGAAGGATTATTTGTTGTGGTAACAAATACCCAGTGGGTTTTTTTTTGTTGTTGTCTCTGTGTATAAAGAAATACAAGAAATAGTTTGCAATATTTTCTGCAATCAAATAAAATTATTTGAGTGAATTTAAAAACTATGCAACTTGAAGTCATCTTTAGTATTATTCTAGTGACATATATAAAAACAATTATTACTTGAGGAACACTAACATTGACAAATGCTACAAATTTTGCAAATTTTACTATAATTGTAAGGATTGAAAAATAAAATTGAGGCTTGTTGGATAAAGGTACATTATAAAAACTTATCTATATGGAGTCTATATATCCTTTAAATTTAATATAAAATGCATGAGAAATTAGTGTTTTTGAGAAGGAACGTTTTGAGAGGCCTGTATGAAATCTGTGTATTTTAGTGTTTATTCATTCACCATGACAGACCATGCACTGTGGTTTGAGGAAAGATGTGACTTGATGTTTGTATCGTACGATAATATCACTTGGTGTGATACAGCACATCACATGGCATGTCCCTTACCAACATGACAAAAGTAATATGTCCATCCAGCTGCAGCACATGTGGAAGACAGCAAATCACAACCACTAAGATTAAATGCTTCCATACAAAGCTTATTTAACGTAACTTAATTCCCTTCAAAAAGTCTTTCATTTCATAGGTGATGATACTGTATAACAGTAAATTCAGTAACACCATCATGTGCTAAATGTAACTCATGAATTAACATCATCCTGTATCTATTTTTATCATTTCCAAACTGAGTGAGTTTGAAAGAAGGCTAGATGGATGTCATAGGCATAGCCATACAGATTCACTGTGGACAACATTACTATGCTCTAATACATTTGATTTGGTGATTATTCAAGGTTGTAGACATGGAGAAAGTTATAAAACATACTAGGAAATTCTCCTAAGTATATATCCTACAGAGTAAACAAGAGATCGGCAAACTTGTCACTCATTCAGTTACACCACCTGGTAACTTTACATTCTCCTTTCTATTTTTGCCTGTGGTGTCTGAGAGGAGCTACCTCTGCATAGGAATGAAGGAAAAACCTGACTTTGTATTGTAAATTGAGTTAACAGTGTGGTCTATAAACCAGCAGCTTTGGCATCACCTGGGAGCATGATAGAAATACAGAAGCTCAGGCCCCAGCCCAGATCTACTTAATCAGAATCATCTGCACTTCAGGAAGATCCACAGATGATTCCCCTGCACGTTAAAGTTCAAGTAGCATCACTACTTTATACCACTTTGCAAAATGAAAGCCAGATGAAAAAACACAACCTTTGCCCGTTTGGACTTCCTAAAGTGCGCTAAATGTCAGGCTGAAGGAAAGACCATGCAAAAGGGATGGATCTCTTTTAGCTGAGTCTCATGTATTGAATCACCCTCTTCATTTTGGGGTAACATCAGCCAACACCAGTCACATTTACAAAATGACTGTTTTCTGGGGAAATAAGCTTGTTGCATAATTAAATAAATTTATGCAAATCACAAGACTCACTCTGAGATGACAACATTTCCTAGCTTGAAAAACTGTAGTAGGGTGCTCAGGTGTTACAATCATGGTTAACACAGAAGAAAAAGCTTACGGACATGGTTTACAACAGCTCCTACGGGCTGGGGATGTATCTCAGTGGTAGAGCGCACGTTTGCCATGCACAAGGCTGAGTTTGATCTCCAGCACCACAAAAAATAAACAAAACACCTTATAATGCAAAGTAGAAGATATACTATCATTCTTAATTTCAGTTTCTATTGTCCTCCATCTACCCAACAAAACCCAAGGCATTGTCTCATTGAAATTTTACCCTTTCCGTTGTTCAAATTCTGCAATGATCTTAGATACTGCTGTGGGAAATGTATAATTAATGGTGTGAAATGGTTTGTAAGAGAACATTATATCAGAAAAGTACAAGAGAGTAAATGAACTCATGCAATTCAATTTCAAATATAATATGCAAATCTCTACTCTCCAAAACCCTGTAAAATGACTTTCTGAACTCTATTATCCTAGGTTTAATACAGTGATTAGACTGGGTCATCTTTTTTACATTGTCAGAAGCCATACTATTTTGCAGTTATCTAACTGTTGTTTTATTTCCATTTTCATTATTCTATTCACTATGTTATTATTTTAATTTTGGCCTCAGACACATTCTTTCATATCAAAACTGCATTTGATTAGCTTTCAGTTCTCTCAGACACACAGGATGACGGAGTTTAAATCAATGTACCCTTCATGTTATGGCCTATTACTTTATTCTAATTCTAGTGTCAAAATTGTTGTTAATTTGATGACTGTTTTTATTGAATGTCTCAGCTTGTTAGTTGTCATTTTTCTAGAGAATTTAAGTCAACAAACATGTACTTAACTACTAGTGAAAAGAAGCTACTCACAAAGTTGTAAGATTTTGTAATTTTTGGTTTGGAATACTTCTACAGATGTTACAGATGTATGAAAACATATTAATGAAACAGGGGCCTGATTCCAGATAGGTGACTTGATATTCTCAAGGTCTCACAGCAATTATGAATGAGATAAGCCTGAAACCATTGGTCAACCTTTTTAGTCTTTTTGTTTTTTAACACTGAAATCAACCAAGCTATTTCTAGCCCCTATTTCTTTAACTGGGATAATCAAAATAAGTTTAATGAAACCCTGTCAACCAAATATCACATTATGCATAATAACATGTATCTCGAAGGTTATATCAAATGGGAAGATGAATCTGGGAAGCTAAGAGAATTAGAGGTCATGGCTCTATGTGAAATCACCATGGAAACAGCTTTCATGGCCAATTTGTGGGGAGATGTCAAAAGGCAGTAACCTGTGACTTCTTTTTTCCGAAGCCCTGTCTATGAAGGTTACAGGTTCTATATCTGCTTTCATGATGACATTTGTCTATGTTTTTGTAGGTTTCTATTCTGACAAGCACAAAACCCTGCACCAAGTTGAACCTGTCCTTTGTGATGAGGCTGTTGAACAGAACAACTGCATAGCAGTCTAGCTATTCTTGCTCCAAATTCAGCTAAATGCCAACTCCGATCCCTTTGAGATGGTGAACAGGCTGAACCCAAGGAGAGTGTCATCCCTCAGTATCCAAACTTCTTCAGAGAATCATGTGGTGAAACTTTTTGATTAAGGTCATGTTCTCCATGGCATCATTTTCTCATATAAGCTAAAAGATATCTATCTCTCCATCTATCCAAAAAATGTGTGTTATAAATAGGTAAACAATAATTCAAGCTATGTTTACAAATCATAAAAATCCCCCAAAAGAAATACAACTTAGTATTTGTTTGTATCATCTTACATAGAGTAATTTTATGGTTTTGTGATAATATTGTGTCTTTGTTTTTATGCAAATTAGAAATAAAGCAAAGTAGACATTTTTTATTACTGTCAGATTATGGTTTACTGTAAAATATTTTTATCTATGCTGTACCTAGTGAATAGAAAAACTGGTTATATTAAAAATTAATGTCGAATTATTTCAAGTCATCAGTTTTGGATGTTTTATGACCTTAGAAATACGTAAGTTTTATTTCTATTAATTGTTTATGTATATATATACAGTTACTATGGAAAATTATTTAGATTATGTATAGTTTCCAAAAGACGGTATTCAGTTTTATAGACTTGCATATAAAATCATGTAAACTTGGATGGAGATTTACCAAGACTAGACAAAATTAGTTTTTATGCAAACATACTAATAAATTGCACAATAATATAAAGTATCATTGCAATGTGTTTCATGGGGTTGTTTCTTATTCTTTAATAAATACAATTTGTTATAAGTACTACTACCTAAACTTTTGGTTCTCATTCTAATGTAGTTCTACATCTAGTTTGCCTATAGATGCTTTAATCCAGGAGTAAATCTAAATCGTGCCAATTAGACAATACAGTATTTTTCAAGATTTTGGACTTTTAGGGTTGTTTGTCCCACCATGAAAGCTACCATTCTATTAAATTGAATAGGTCATTGTCTATGAGATGCTGAATTATTTCTTGTTGTATTTTCAACTTAGTGTTGCCTAAATGGGAAAGGTGTTAAAAGTATTCTGTACTTTTCACCCATAATTTATAGTTTAAAATATTTTAGGTCTTTAGGTCTGCTTACATTTTAACTAAATGTTATGGCAAAGGATTACAGTGTTAGGACAAGAATTCATAACTCTGGAAAAGAGAAGCTCTGCCCAATACCGCGCATCCATTTTTTTTAATCCCAAAGGAAACTACCTTTGGAAGTTCCTATCTTCAAATGTTTCTAACTTTTAAATAAATTAAATGATTAAGAAATTTAAGACATTTATGCTTTCAAAAAACTATACAAATTATAATATAAAATTGACTAATTCTAAATTTTACTACTCTTCATCTTGAAAATATTTCTATAGATTGTCAGGAGAACTTAATTTCATTCTTCCATATATATATCCCCAAGAAATCCTAAACAACTATTTTCCTATTTTAAAAAAGAACATTTTCTTTTTAGAAGAAAGAAGTATACTTTGGCTTAAAATATATACTAAATCCTAATAAAAAGAAAAAGAGGAAACTAATCAAAACTAGTAACAAGATTCCCTGGTAAAACAAAGTTTCTTTATTGGGTTATTACAGCTTTTGGAAGAAATATTACAATTTCTGCTTCACACATTTGATAAGATTCATTGAAGAGTATCATATGCTCTGTAAAAGTCATTTTAGTGAGACAATAGTAGTTTATTGCTTTTTACCCCATATTTATTATCCACACAGGTATCTGAGTAGAAATTCATTTTGAAAACAATAGTGTGCAAGGTATACAAGTGAACTTAACAAAGCATTTTTAAATATAGTCTAGAGTTTTGGAATGTACTACATGACTTTGAAATCATATAAATATTTTTATAGGAAAATTGAATTTTATAAAGTAACCTCTTTGTAAAAGAATATTTATGCAAATATATTTAGTTGATAAAAATTACCTTCCCCCTAAAAGGAGCTATTTCCTGTGACTTTAAAATACAATGTTTTGGTTTGGCATGGTGGTGTACACTTGTAATCCCAGTACTTGGGAGGCTGAAACAGGAGGCTAGCCAGTTCGAGGACAGCCTCAGCAAGCAGTGAGATAGACTCCCAGCAACCTAGTGAGACCCTGTTTCAAAATAAAAATAAAATAGGGCTGGGGATGTAGCTAAGAGGTACAACGCCCCTGGGTTCAATCCACAGTGCCACACACAAACACACACACAAAAATACGATGTTTTGACCTGAATCTCTGGTGAAATTATTCTATATAGAGGGTGGGGAGGGCATGTCTAGACATCATTTTACTGTCACTTTGTTAGTAGTATTTTTGCATTATTTTTCTGAGATAGCAAATAAGTAATTACGTTGGTATCTATTTAATGTGGAAAGAGAATGATACTGATTACACATACAGTTCTGAATATAAATTTAAATTTTACATTTGAATTCATCATATACTTTAAAACTTAATATATATTTCTAGCTCCATCCATTGAAGAGGCTTGGAAACATTAACCAAAGCAAAAGTAATGAGTATTACTAGAGTCTGTATTGTAGTCTCTAAATATTATTATTATTATTTTTTTTGTGGTACTGCGGATTGAACCCAAGGGTATTCTACCACTGAGCTACACCCCCAGCCCTATTTTTTATTCTTTATTTTGAAACAGGGTCTCACTAATTTGCGGAGGCCTCACTAGCTGAGGCTGGCCAAAAATCTACAATCCTCCAGTCTCAGCCTCCCAAGTACTGGGATTACAAGTGTATGCCACCACACCCAGCTTTTCTAAATATTATTTATAATTAAAGAAATCATGAATCTTTGGATTTCAAGTATTGTAAGAATATAAAATATTTTGGGAATATTTTCCCATATAAAAAGTAAGGAAATATGCAAGTTTGTTTACAAGGTTCTTGTCAAAAGGATTCAGGAGCCAAGTAGGTTATCATGGGCCAAAGTTGGTAACATTGAAGCATTAATTATAACTAAAAGTAATGGATTTAAACAAAAGAAGTGTTTAATCCCATGAGGTCTTACTTGCACTCAAAAACAAACAGGACTAATTTAAGGTCTTTGATCCACACTGAGTTGACTTTTGTGCAAGGTGAGAAAGAGAGATCTAATTTCATTCTTCTACATATGAATATCCATTTTTTTCAGAACCATTTGTTTAAAAACTGTCTTTTCTCCAACATATTTTTTGGTTCTTTGGTCAAAAATCAACTGGCTATAAGTGTGAGGATTTGTCCCTATATATCCTCTTCTACTACATTAATCTATATGTCTGCTTTTGTGTCAATACAATGCTGTTTTTGTTATGGTAGCTCAAATATTATTTGCTGTTGAAGCTAGGTGATGTGCATGGGGGAGAGTTATTTTAGTTAAATTATTATATTTGAAAGTACCCATGATATAAAGCAAAATGAGTCGAAACACCAACCAACCAACCAACCAACCAAACAACAAAAACTTTGTAAGTCTCAGCTTCAGAGATCATAATTAAATTAGTTTGGGATAGAACCCAGATTTTATAATTTTTTTTATAATTAGGGTTTTTAATATTTATCCAGGTTTGGGAATGATTCAAGATAAAATAGATACAAGCAAGGATGCACTATTTTTGTGTGCAATTAAACCATTTGAGATAATTTTAGATTCACAGGCATTTGTGAGATTAGCATACAGATCAGGTTTACCATTTGCTCAGTTTCCCATGATGGTAAAATTCTGAAAAACTATAGTAAGATATCACATTCAGGATATTAGCACTGAGACAGTAAAGACTCAGATTTCACCACCATAAAGATCTCTCATTTTTCAAGCAAGCTATTCCCACCCTCCTCCTTCTACCCTTTGTCTTTATTTTTCAAAAGTTTGACTGTGACATGTCTCGGTGTCTGTTTCTTTGGGTTTATCCTATTTTGGATTTCACCCACCCTTGTTTCTGTAGAACTATGTGTTTTGCAAAATTTATAAAATTTATCTAGTATTTTCTTGAGTATTTCTTCTACTTTTTCATCTTTCTCCTCTCCTAAAACGTCGATGACCTGAGTAATCAATTTTTTCGTTATAGTCCTACAAGTTCTTTAGTCCAGTCTACTTTCTGTGTTGTTCTGATTGGGTAATTTATATGGCTCTGTCTTATAGTTAACTGACTTTTCATCATCCCCTTCATTTTATTCTTAAGTCTATTCATTAATTTTACATTTTGGCCATTATATATTTTGGTTCTAAAATCTCCTCTTGGTTCTTTATTTTTATTTCTTTGCTGAGACTATTTTCATTTGTTCCAAATGTTTCATTTGTTCATTTGTTCCAAATTGGAACTATTTTCATTTGTTCCAAATTTTTGTAATGGCTGGTATTAAATCTTTGTTAGATAATTCTAACATCTCTGTGTATAATAGAGTCAGACTAAGTGTTATATGTTAGCTGACAGCTCTTCCATCTCACCTCTTCTTCCTGTGCCTCCTAACATCTGGACAACCTGGTAAGAATGCTGGACATATTTAAAACAAGATCTTCACAGAGGCATCTTTGCTCCAATCCCACATTTGATCCCCCCCCAAAAATCAAGCCAGTTTCTATCCCTTGATCCCTCAAGCCATTTTCATGGAGACATTAACCTGTTCTCCCCATAAAGCTCTGTTATATAAATAATAGAACTTTTGGTATCTCCTTGGTATGTGTGTGACATCTGTGTTAGGTTTCCATCACAGTGATATAGTACCTGTGATAATTAACTTATTAAGGGAAAAGTACTGTTTTGACTCATAGTTTCAGAGTTTTCATTCTATAGTTGCTAGACCCTATTGTTTTGGACCTGTGGTAAGGCAATCCATTATGGTAAGAATGTATGGTAGAAGAGGCCAGATGGCAGCAGGGAGCAAAGAGAGAGAGAGGGAGAGAGAGAGAGAGAGAGAGAGAGAGAGAGAGAGAGAGAATGTGAGTCAGGGTTTCAACATCCCATTCAAAGGCATGCCACCAATGACCTAACTCTTCCTTCCATAATGCTCCACCTTCTAAATGTTCCACCACCTCATAATAGTGATACAGACTAGGGACCAGTTGTTTACACATGAGCCTTTGGGGGACATTTCAAATTCAAATTATAACAGTATTCAAGCCAAGTTTTGAGTGGGAACCCCTCCCATCCCTCTACAGACTGGCCACAATATTGTGATCTCAGTAGTAGGGTGTGCAGAAGAGTTCTGGGTGTGTTGTTAGACCAACCAACTTCTCCTCTATTTTTCACTTGAGGTTCTCAAGATTAACATAGATTATCTTAAATTCTTAGGAATACAACCTCCTGAGATAAGTGCAGTTGGCCAGAACAGCCTGGTCTCTGTTTCTATTCTCCCCAGAAACATAAAAACCTTCAATGTTTGCATAAAATTGATGCAAAGTTTCTCCTTTTATTGGGTTCTTATCTGAAAAATTAAAGAATTAATGGACAGATGATAGAAGGGTTGGTATAGGAATATAAAGATTTATTTTAAGCCAAAGGAAGACAGAAAACAAAAATAAGCTCCTCCCACATAGGGGGAGGGATCCCTGAAAGAGAGCAATCATTGAAGTTCTTTGGAGGTAAGCTTCTATTCCTTATTGTGGTTCCTCATCTGCTCTTTTCTGATTGGTCAGAATTGGGTCTTGGGGATCCACATTTCAATCCTTAATTTAAATCTCTATTCCAAAGGCCAGTTAGCCCTTCTGTTTTCCTGGTGCTACCCATCTGCTTCCTCATCCTTTTTTCCTTTGGTCAGTCTTGGGTCTGAAGTTTTGTATTAACTCACACTGTTATCCCTGTATCTATTAACCTTCCCTATTTCTATTCTTTATAAAGATGGCCTCTTTTAACCCTTCCTGTTCCCAGTTCCTCTGCCCTGTCTCAAAATGTCATATTTTACATATTGAATATAGGAAATGTGGGAGAGGAATAGCATTTTTAATAAAAGAAAATAAATATATGTTAAATTCTTGTATTTACGTGGGAAGAGCTAAAATATACTTATTTGTTCCTGACACTGATAATTATATGAATATTCTGTAATCAAAAGCTTTTAAGGCTACCTTATCTCTCATTAGACTAAAAATTCAATATATCCATTTAATTCATTAGAATAAAATAACAAAAACATACTTGTATACACAAATCCCAAACAGTTGTCCTTTCAAAAGTCAACCAAAGAATATTTAAAGATAGGAAAAAATAAATAAAAAGCAATTTCCAAAGGTAAGGTAAATCATATCAATTCATATTAAGAAAGCACTCCTATTTAAAATTAAGGTTTTCTTTGCTTTATTTGATACATGAGTACATTTATTTCTAAAAATAAACTTGTGTTAAAAGATTATTTCAACGACATTAAAATCATTTCATGTAGATATTAACTGAATGTGTGTTAAAATTTTTATTTAACTCGTTAATGATAGGATCAGTCAGATGATACAACTAGTTTAAGGAAGATGTAAAGAATAGACAAGCTATTAGATTGGAAATATTTCATTACACTGCAAAACAAAAAAATAAATAAACAAATTTTGGAAAACAACTCCTTTCACAGTGGGTAAAGAAAGTCAATTGAACCTCCAACTGACAAAATTTATTTGCATGTTTATAGACAACAATTATTTTGCAATCCTATCAGTTATTTACAATTTGAGGTATTGTAAAGTATCTCCAGGCAACAAAAAAGCACAGTCCCCATAGGATCAGAATCAGATGGCCCCGGGAGGGGGTGTGCTGACAAATGCATAGTTTTCCCCAGAAGCACAATTATTTTTCTACACTGCTGAGAAACTCCAGAAAAACTACAATAAAAACAATGTTTATTTAACATTACTCTGTGCAACTCCTTTCGATGATTTTTATGCATTAGCTACTTGATCCATATAGTAACTGTTTTTTTGTTTTTTGTTTTTTGATTTTTTGGTGGGGTGAGGATAAGGTGCTAAATGTTAGCATATTTCTAGGCATACTGAGCCTAATATATAAAATAAGAAAGTTAATGGTAACAAATGTAGAACTAGAGATTTAAGTCGAAATGTGATCTAGAGATACACATTTTGAAGTAAAATAGTTTTTAGTGGTCCCTTTATTTTGAAATTTTTGCTTTGAAAATAATTCTTTGGTAACCATGAACAGAAAATGAAATTAATCAATTTCTGGGGCAAGGGACAGGCTCCTGATGGAAATTATGTTGTAGGAGAGTGTCACTCCATATCTACACATCAACTCTCTCATCTTCCTTTATGCAACTTAGGTTGAGAGCAGCTGAAAATGCTAAACTCTGTTCTCACAACCACATACACATTTTGACAGTTGTTTTTGTTCTCCATATTCCAAGATTCCTTTTTGTCAAATATGACCAAAAGCAATTAACCTCTTCTTCTGTGGAAGTTCTTAATATTCTCTGATCTTATTTGGCTGAAACACAATGATTACTGCACTTGACAATGATTAACTTTGCCTGAGTTCTATGCCCTCAGAAAACAGTGGTGGTTAAACCCAAACCCCAAATTCATTCTTACACATTACTCTTCTAATGTCCTCAAAAGGAAGTGGCTTACTGCAAAGAACCACCTTTCCCCCATGACTAAGATAAGATTCACAGGTGACTCCTTTGAGAAAGCCGGATATAGACTTAAAATTTCCATTTATTTTCTTATAAATGATTAGCTGAACATTTTTCCCCCAATCCTGAAATTAGCTAGACACTGAGACTGAATATGCAAATAGATAATGGTCATATTTTATATAAGATACACATAAAATGTATTTCTGATCAAATCCTATAGCAACCAGGAAAACAATCTACTATTTATAGTAACTAGTGCAAGAAGCCAATTTACAATCTGAAAATCAGATTTGTAGGAAGTCAACTATTTCTAGCAACCAGTCCAGGAAGCTAATCAATAACCCCTGTAACAAGAGTCTGACACAACCAGGACTTGATTATTACCTGACAGTTTCCCTAACAATTGCCCCCACTTCTAACTTACAACAAAACAAAAGGAAACCAAATATGTACCAATCATGTGGTATGCCCTCCTTCTAGTTGGCCTGCCTATAAACTCCCATGACAGCAGCCTCCCATGAGGATCTACCAGAGCATTCCCACTTTTTCCACCATCAATCTTTCTGCTGCCTTACCTGCCTTTGAGTCTCTGCCAGATGTAAGTGATGGGGAGTGGCTGACTCACTTGAAACAGCAAGCCTGAATACATTGTCTTTCCTTTTCTTCAATATAATTCTTACGTAGTGTGCTTGATTTGAGTGGTCTGCATATTTCCAAAACACAGAGTTAAACATTTCCTGACTCAGATTTCTCTACTTTACAAAACCAATCTCAACTGTAAACTCACCCAACCTATAACTTGCCCCTCCTCCCTGAAAAAGCACAAAGGAAAACCACAACACCTATATACTTTGATCTTTTAGGTAGCAGAGTATCTCAATAGCTTGAGTAAGATTATTTTCCACATTTACATGGACAGTATATTATTTCTACAATCTAAACACATATTTACATAATGAATTTGAAAATATCAAACCTTGAAATTTCATGCCATTCACATTAACTCCTTTAACTATTTAAACACATAAAAATTTGAAGAATAAAGGAAAGTAAGAAGAAAAAAGGAATGGGGGAATTTATGGACAATGACAGGAAAATAATGTTCAATTCTTTAAAACAAGGAGCTCCTAAGTGTCTAAACCAATGATAGAAATACACATTGAGTGCACAGATATCAATGATACACTCTATGGGAATTCTGTCTTGCTCCAAATAGAATTCTGCTATTAAAAAAATGTGCAGGTAATATCTTCTGCTTTCATTTTATCTCTGTGGCACAAATTCAAGTTGAATATCTTCTCCAAGAAGTTATACATCTAGATTAGGGCAAATATTCAAAATAGGTGGGTAGTTAATTCTATGTGCTTTGTACCAATGTATTGCTCATTTCCCAGGTGTAAAAGAAGAAATTGAGGCTATCATTGTCCACATTTCATCTCCTTACCCATTGAACCATGTTTTTAGCAACCACTATGCTTCTAGCACTGAGGTTGGACCTGCAAAATCAAAGATGAATAAGGCATAGTTATTTCTGCCTCCAAGGAGCTCATACTTCAGCTCCAGAGATAGACTTGAAAAAAGATAGGTAAAAATGCGGAGTGCATTTCATTGTTTCTCATTTTAGTGTATTTTACCCATTTGATATTAATTTCATTTTCTGTTGAAGATCTCTTTACTTTTAGCATTCACATAACATTAAAATAAGCATTCATCTCTACATGAAGTACTACACTCATATTTCAAAAGGATCACCAAAAGAAAACATTTTAGAATAAAGAGAAAACCCACTTTCACACAGCCAAAAAAACGTGGTTCAAGTATTTATAAATTCATTGTGTGTCTCATTGTGACACAGCATTGTCTTTTCAAAATTGCTAGTACTCTTAGAACAATAACAGGGGTACATAATTCTTGAGTACACTGATATTTCCCTCGTTTGAAACACTAACCTACCAGCTAACAGGCTCGACCTTCAGAGATTTGTTCTGTTCAGGTTTGATGAAGTTACTGTGAAGAAAAGATGCTGCTCTTTTCTATCTGTGGGTTCATATTAAATTTTCAACTACATTTTTTCAAAGCTGTAATGTCACCAATAGTAGCTTCTTTCAGTTCTGTACGATTACAATCAGGTGATAACCAGAACAGTGTGTTATTTGCTTTGCAATATTTCCTCTCTTCAGCAAGAATGCATCATTTGGGGCAAGATTTATAAATGAATAACATGTGCTAGTTATCAATAACAATGAAATTCTTAAGTAGTGTGCTTGATAAATAGAGCCTTGATTATGAGAAGCATAATCTCCTAATTTTTTACAGCCTACTGAGAAAATGATTATTAGATGTGGTGAAAATCTCTACTGAGCACTCAGTCAGAGCAATGAAAATCTATATTCCAGCAGTGAATACATTCCATTTAATATTTCCCTCCCTTCCCTCCCCTCCATTTCCTTTAATCAAAAGGAAAAAAACACTTTCAAAAGCCATCAACAATCTCTGTGAAAGTTTCCAAGGAAAGTTTATTGAATTGTTTTCTGTTCAACTGCTCTCAAGGAAAACAAAAAACACGGGCACCTACACTCAGTTACAGTAACATCATAATGCTATTCTTACCCTTCCTGATCTCTTGGTTTATGCTTCTGTAACTGTCTAATAGAAAAAAAAAATAAAAGTAAAAAGAAAAACTCTCAATATGGATCCGTAGATAATTGGCAAATGGCAAAAGGGAGGCTCAATTAGCTCAGATTATTAACGGAGACATGCTACATCTGGTCGTGGCTGAGTCTGTTTGTCCAGAAATATCTATCAAATAAATGATTAAAATCAAGACCCAACAGATGTGCATCTCTCCACACATGATCCCGTCTCTCTAATGTATGAAAATGCACTTAGTTTCATGGGAGAATTTCTCCTCCTTAATTATACAACTCAAAGTCAGGAGTTGGAAAATAACCTGGAAACAGACATCTGTACATGTTTATTTAAGTTTTCCCCCTTGCATTTTGCCTTTGCTGCCCTAGAACAGTGTAGAATGAGAAACAATCTGTATTCTTGCCTTTCACTCCCAGCCCTGAAGGAAAACCTGCTGGGATTGGCTGCAGATGGTTTCATTGCGAGAAAAAAATGTGCCTCCTCTTGGCGGCCTGCTCTGTATGCATGATCAAGCCCCAGTCAAAGCTTCATGTGCCTCATTAACTGTGGGACAGGAAGAAACATGATGCTCCCAAAATACATGCCCTTTTCTCTAGCTAAGGCCAATATTATGAAAAGGGAACACTTAGAAATTAGAAGTTTATATACTGTTAAAAAATATTTTTATGGCCAAACTCGGTCTCCCTTTGTCGAGCTAACAGTGAATAGCTGACAAAACATTATTAAAGAGGCACATTAGCACACACTGACTTGTTTACTTCAAAGTGGATAAAACTGGAAGGAGAAATGCACCATAATTTCTTAGGACCTGAGCATGAAATACATCAGGTACTTAGATTGCACGATGTAAAGTAAAAAACAGCCATTGTTTTAAGGGAACCAGAGTGTTCAATTATCTTAAAGCCTCTATTTGCCCAGGGAAAGTGCACACAGAATCTTTATTAAGTAAGACTTTGCACTCAAAGAAGCCTAAAGCAATTTCAAATTTTCTTAGAGTATCTGAATTCAATTAAAGTATATTTTAAAATTATTTAAATGAATTAAATTATTATTTATTGAATGCTTACCATAACCAGGTACTTTTCATTTAAATATAATTTTATATTCCCAATGATATATAGATAGTGCAATAGTTTTTAGCAACCCATATTTAGCAGAGCCTAAAGGAAATGTTAGGTATCTTGCTTAAAATCCCGTGTACAAAGAGAGGGATGGCAAACCCAGGCTTTTTCCTTCAGGCTGAGGAATTCCTTGAGCTGTCTCTGCTGTATCAAAAGCTCACTGAACAGAGAGAAGCAAGCAAGCTGGAGAAGAGATTGGGACAGAAGAATCCTGAACAGTGTGCTTTTCTGCTTCATAGTAAAGTTTTAATTAGAATACTTAGAATAACCAATTTGTTCAAGTGTAGGCCAAGAGCATACCGATTTTAGCATTAGAGGTTACAAGCTTAGTTGTTAGATGAAATAATGTTCGTGTTTTTATTCCTTTTTTATTTTACTCAAAATAATATATCATGAATAAAATAAAAATATAACAAAAGATCCAATGATTAAATTGAGCATTCTATAATGTCTCCATGTAGTCACAATCCCTAGAGGTAACAATTCTTTTTTTTTTTTTTCTGTGGTAGTGGGGATTGAACCTAGGGGCATTCTACCTCCAAGCTACACCCCCAGCCATTTTATTTTATTATATTATTATTATTATTATTTTTATTATTGTTATTATTATTATTTGCTTTGAAGCAGGGTCTTGCTAGGTTGGTGAGAGTCTCACTAAGTTGCTGAGCCTGGTCTCCAACCTGTGATCTTCCTATCTCAGCCTCTTATGTACTAGGATTACAGGCATGAACCACCATGCCCAACTGCAACTTATTCTTAACTCATTTACATTGTTTTTTTTCCATGAGCCACTTAAAAATGTTTATTAACTATATCTATTAAGTTATTATTTTAGATAATCTCTATTGGTTTCTGATAAAATACCTGGTAATTTACATAACATATATTACTCTAAGTGTCTTTTCTGCCTCATCCCTAAATGTTGATAGCTATATTATTATGATCTGTTTTGCAGCAACATGTGTTTCACCACTATCAATTGATTTGCATGATATTGGTAACTAGGGGAATAATGTTAGTATTAATGTGGAACTTGTTAATATTTTTTCCCTAGTAAAGGGGAGCCAGAATAGCAGGGGTAAAAGTATAATTTCAAGGATGACAGGGGAGCACCTTGTTCTCTTTTATACAGGCAAGGAGCTCTTTCAGCTCTAGTTTGAGAAAATTAATTGTAAACACCTGTAAGAAGACCTCTCCCAGCCTCCTAAAAATCCTAGCAGGTTTTGTGTCTAAAACTTCACTTTCATCTTCATGTCTCCCCACCATGAAATAATTATTGCCAAACTATTGTTTGTGTATATTTTAAATATCCCATGCTGATGCCTCCCGCCTGGACTTTGTTATTTCCCAAGTTTCTGATCATTATTTTTCTTAGGGCTCCGGTTAGCAAGTTACATGATTTAGACTGCCTGTGGTCTTACTTTATTTTCCTCAAACCTTTCCATTTTTAAAGAGTGCAATCTTGCAGAACAAAAGCATATTTTTAGAAACACAGAAATTGTGGTATGGCAGAAAGCCCTTCATTTTTTAGCTTTGTTTTGCTTAAATTTGCAAACTTGATAAAATATTTAAATCTCTCATCTTTATTCCAATAAATGTCACCAGCATTTTCTAATCCTCTCTCCCTTTGGTTGAAAATTGAAGTCCTTTATATTTTCTTCAAGCTTCCCTACCTTCCTTCTTCTCTTATTTTGTTTCTGTTTTACCTTTCACACTGTATCAGTTAATGTTATTTACTTATATAAACTTTATGTTTTGTCTGTATATAGATCCAAATTTTGAAACATTAATAGATTTGTATTATAATACAACTTCAATTTGCTGAAAACCCAAAAGAACTGTTTGGACTATGATTAAATTATTTTCTTTCTAGTCCCAAAGTCAGGACCACTTTGCCACAAAAGTGGTAGTATTTCTAGCATAAAGCTCAAATATATTCTATTCCTTATATTCAACAGATTCTTCAAATCAGGACTCTTTCTAGTTTATTTCATATTTTGAACATGGCTTTTCAGGTTTTTGTTTTGTTTACTTCTTGTGTTCGTTTCTTTTTATATATTCATTTTTAGTAATTTATCAAATACTGGTTTTCTTCCCCTGTGGTGCTGGGTCCAGGGCCTTACATATACCAAGTATGTGTTCTACTATTGAGCTACATACCCAGCATGGTTTTCTTCCTTTTAGGGGATGTGTCCTAATATTTTATTATTTTTTCTCTTAAATCCATTTCATTAGTTATTCCCAACTTTATTGAGGTATAATTAACAAATAATATTATGTAAATTAAGATATACATTGTGATGATTTAATATATGTGAAATGATTACCACAAACTTTTTTGTTTTTTGTTTTTTGTGGTGGTGGGGACTGAACCCAGGGGCATTCTGCCTCTAAGCTACAACCCCAGTTCTTCTTTATTTTTTGTTTGGAAACAGAGCATTGCTAAGTTGTTGAGAGCCTTGCTAAATTGCTGAGGCTGGTCTCTGGTCTTGAACCTGCAATCCTCCTGTCTCAGGCTCCCAATTACTGGGATTACAGGTGTGCACCACCATGCTTGGCCAAACTATTTAACAAATCCACTATCGTACATAGTTACCATTTGTGCGTGTGTGTGTGTGTGTGTGTGTGTGTGTGTGCTGAGAACACTTAAAATCTACTTAGCAAAATTAAACTATACAAAAGAGTATTATTAATATTAGTCTCCATGTTGTACATGAGCTCCCCATAATTTATTCATCTTATAACTGAATGTTTGTATACTCTGACCAACATCTCCCTATTCACCTCCTCACCACACCTCCAGCCACTGGAACCACAATTCTATTCTGTTTCTATGAGTTCGAGTACTTTTAAATTCCACATATAAGTGAGATATTTCACTATTTATTTGGCTAATTTTTCTTAGCATAAGGGCCCCAAGTTCATCTTTGATGTCTCAAAAGGTAGGATTTCTCCTTTTTTAAGTCTGAATTTCACTCCTGTACATTTGTGTGTATGTGGCTATTACAAATAATGAATGCTGTAGTGAACGCAAGAGTACCATTATATCTTGGACACACTGACTTCATTTCCGTTGGTTATAGACTCAGAGTAGAATTGATAGATCATTTGATAGCTCCATTTTTAACTTCTTTTAGAATCCTCCATATTGTTTTCCATAATGGTTGTGCCAACTTACATTCCAACCAACAGTGTTGTATCCATCAGCATTCTTGCAGCCATAATCTAAAGATCTGATCACATAATATAGAGGAAAGATTTATTTTCTTACAGTTTTAAGCTCAGTCCATGTGAAGCTGGGGACCACAATCCCAGGGCACGGCGAAGAGAGAGCAATAGGCTGTGTTGCATCATGGAGGCCGGAAGCAAGAGAAAGAGAGAGCAGGGGAGGAACGCTTTATATAATATCCAAGGCCACACTCCCCAGGGACCACCTCCTCCAGCCACATTCTACAGGCCTACCGGGTACCACCCTGGTAAATCCATTAGGATGGCTTTTTCCACATCTGAGATTACAACCATCATGACTCAATTACATCATCTTCAAATATTAATAAGTGAGCTTTTTAGAGGACATTTTATATCTAACTGTAACAAGTGTACAGTGTTCCCTTTTCTCCAAGTCTCATTAGATTTTTTTCCATTTTCTCTGCTAGATGTTATGGTCAAGTGCAGCATTTTGTCTCTTAATTACACATCTTGCTTTTTTGGTACAGTACTTTCTTGTTTGATACAATACATTCTCTAGAAGGATATTTAAAACACAAATCTTCTGATTCTTTGTATTTTTCACTTTTCATACTTATTTTTAAATTTTATTTGCTATTCCATACTCCCCTTTCACAATTATTTTCTCTTAAAATTGAGATACCTTCTCATTGCTTTCTAGCATGCATGGTTACCTAAAACTTGATGATATTACATACGCTGATAGCACTCCACTGAAACAACCTTCCCTGCATGCAACCCTGAATAGCTTGACACCAAGTCACATGAATATGTTACAATCCTCACCTGATTTGAATCCCTCTCAGAGTCAGACACTGATTACCAAACTCCTTATTGAAAATTTCCCTTCTCCGCATCCACTGGACTACTCTCTCCCCTAGCTTTTCTCATAGATATCTAACAGTTCCAGCTATGCCTACTTTGTGAGTTGATCTCTATTACCGTTACCTGAGATATTTCAGTGGTCTGCTGATACCTCACTCATATCTTAATGGCCAACAGAATCACTTCCATATCCAGAGTTCTAATCACTCTCTCTACGTGATGATTACAGCTGAATATATGGCTCCAACACAGTTCTCAGATCTGGAATCATGTATCTCTCTGACCTATTGGAAATATCAAAATAACCTCATATTCAACATATCTAACACTTAAAGTCATTTTCTACAAACACAAACACATGTACACACACATGAGCAAACACTGTGTTACACATATTCTGTTCTACTTTAGGATATTCCATCTCAGACAGTGAAACAAATATCCATCCAATTTCTTCAGACACTTAGAAAATACTCTCTTGCAATACTCATCCAAATTGTTTTCCAAATTTTTCCTTTTAGTATATTATTTAATAACTACCAATTATCTATAGACAATAATTCAAAGTTTACCTGTTTTGATAAAAAGAAATAATCAAATATGTTTTTTCATAGCTTACAATAATATTTTTGAGTGACACTATCACAGATCACAGGAGTTAGAATGGTGATTTACTGGATTCATAGAAGAAATTATTAGAGCATCTATTTATACCTATTATAAATCAAATGCATGAGACAAATTAACCTGTAATAATATTTAATATACAGACTGATACATGTCAGAAAGTGATGTGGTGCTTGATTAGATTGACAAATAAGGGAAATAATGAAGCTTGTATGAATTAACCAAATTTATGAAGGAATCTGTGTATGTGTGTGATACAAACTCTGCTTAATCTCTGACATCTGATTGGGAGTCATCATACTATGATTCCAGATATTCTTGAATAAATATATCCAGATATTATTGAGTTAATAAGATAGTGTGTTTCTTCTTGCTTAGAAAATAATAAAAAACTATGTAATGAGTTAAAATAGACATATGATAGATAACTTTTCATATATCATATCAACATTTATGCAGCGAGAAGAATGTCTTACTAATATTGTTCAAATATCTAATGACTCTGATAAATCAGCCAAGGTTTCTGAAAAAACTGGTTTTGAGTATGGACAAGTTAACTATTGTCAAAGAAATCAAAGTTTTAGGGAAACTCAAGAGACCATCACCATCTAAGTTGCCAGGTCTGAGTTTTTACTTTTTTAAATCTTTGTAAGCACAAAAAGTGTTTTCATGTAATAAATAAATATATTTTATAATTTAATTTGATGTATATACATACTATTGATGTATCTGGTAGAAAAGAAAGTGAATAAAACAATAGAAAAGATTAAGGCCAAAAGCATCACTTGCCATTGACTTCATCATAAAATATTTGCTATAGCCGGGCGTGGTGGCGCACGCTTGTAATCCCAGTACTTTGGGAGGCAGAGACCGGAGGATCCGGGTTCGCAGCCAACCTCAGCTCTCTCACTCTCTCTCTCTCTCTCGCCCTGTCTCTCTCTCTCTCTCTCTACTTAGTGAGGCCCTCTGCAACTTCATGAGACCCGGTTTCAAAATAAAGTATAAAAAATA